>CAUYNN010082054.1:0-38229 GCA_963574175.1 Chiropotes sagulatus | reverse complement strand
CAGGGACGCCACCGCCTGGGTCTTTGGTTCTCGTCCTGGTCTGGCTGTTTTCCCATGTGCTGCTTCTGTTCTGTGACTGCTCTAGGCATTCCTCCTGCTACAGACTACTATATGGTTATATGGAAGGATTATGTAAATCAGCACTAATGTGTCGGTACAGCTCCGACTACGATACCTATGTGATTATATAGAAAGAGGATATGGGACTAAGTATGATTATATATATAAGCTAGATAAAAGTAAGCAGTGAGTTATGCTTCAGGCAGTAACTGTTCCTGGGGTCTGCACAGTTCTCCTTCCTCGGTGCCCATGGTGGGTTGTTACCCACACTCTGCCTCCAGAGCTCACGTGACTCTCATGCCTCAGCCTCCTGAGCAGCTGGGACGACAGGTGTGTGCCACCATGCCTGACTAATTTTTTTGTATTTTAGTAGAGGTGGGTTTCACCATGTTGCCCTTTGTGGTCTCGAACTCCTGAGCTCAGGCAGTCCACCCACCTCCGCCTCCCAAAGTGCTGGGATTACAGGTGTGAGCCACCACGCCCAGCCTGTAATTTTCAGTATACAAGTTTTACACATTTTTGTCAGATTTATTTCTAAGTATTTAAGTTTTCGATGTCATTGTTAATAGGATTGCGTTTTATTATTTATGATTGTTTATTACTGTAGAAATACAACAGATTTTTTTTACTTCCCTTAAATTCTGCAGACTTGCTAAACTCACTAATTAGTTCTAACAGCTACTGCATTCTACAGAATACTGCATTAGCTGCATCTCACAAAACATATGTTTTTATCTTCACTCAGTTCAAAATACTTCCTAATTTTCCTTCTGATTTCTTCTCTGATGCGTGGGATATATAGTAGCATGTTACTTAGTTTCCAAATGCAATGGAAATTTTGCAGATAACTTTTTACTATTGATTTCTAATTTTATTCCATTTTGACCAGAGAACATACTCATTTTAGACTTTTTCTGGCCCAGACTGTGGTCTGTCTCAAGACACGTTCAGTGTATTCTGCTGGCCTTAGGTGGAATTTTCTGTGAATGTCAGCGGGATCAGGTTGTTCAAATCTTTTCTACCTGCACTAAGCGTCTCCATTCGTTTTATAGAATGCTGAGAAAAGATGATTCAAATCTCCAGCTATAGTTGTGAATTTGCCTGCTTCTCCTCCCAGTTCTATCAGGTTTTGCTCTCCTGAAGCAAAAACCTCAAAAGTATTTTGAAGCTCCATAACTAGGTGTACCATTTCGGATGTATATGTCCTCTTGATATGTGCATCCCATTATCATTGTAAAATGGCCTGCTTGTCTCTGGCAATGTGAAGGCAAAACATTGTTGAGTACTCCACTCAGCAGCCTGCCAGTTGTGTGGTTTTTCTGAAGTTCTTTCAAGTGGTTCATTCCCCAGCCTTGGCTGGTTTCATCAGATGCACGTACTCATCAGTACCGAGCTGCAGACTCCCGTAGGAGCCTCTGGAGGCCTCTGTCCCTCTTTCCCCGTGCAGCTCTCTCCTCCCTGGTGCTCTGCACTGAGAACTCTGGCCCTCCTGTCCTCCCTGACTCCCAGCTAAGTCTCCTCAGCTCAGGGAGACCACGTGTCTTTGCCTATGTTACACATCCCTATGCTGCAGCCTGGGGACTCTCTAGATGGTGAAAGAGGCAATCCCGGGGCTCGCTCATTCGATCTCTCTCTCAGGGGCTGCTGGCCGTCACCCCTTACCTCTGATGTCTCTGAAACGGCAGCTTTAGGTAGTGTTCTGGATCTTACAAACGTACACGAGTGGTTCTGTGAACACCACGTTTATTGTCTCTCTGTGCTGCATAGCGTCCCAGAGTGTATACTTGTCACATTCTGCTTATTCATTCCTCTAAAGATGAGTAATTAGGCTACCAACTTCTGCTACACAAACAGCTATGCAGAAGCAGCCTTGAGTGCCTTCCCTGGTGAATCCGTGTGGGACTATTTATGGGATCTATCTACTCTCAAGAGACGGCGCTCACAGGGTACACTGACTTCCACCAAGCACAGCCACATGCTTCTCAGAGATCCTCTACCAGTTCTTACCCAGGGGTGCAAGAGCCTCCCATCTCCCCAGTTCTCACCCGAACCCGATATCCACCCCCTTTCTAAGTGTTGCTATTCTGATGGATGTAAAGTGGTATGCCAGCGTTGTTTTATTTATCATATCTTGAGAAAGCATTTTAAGTGGTCCATTTTCAAGGCAAGATAAATCTAAGCAGTGGCAGCCAGCCTGCGACGTAGCAAACCACATGGCTCACGCACCTAGAAGGTCACGATAAGCCAACAGAATGTGGGGGGTGGAGGTCAGCCCCCCCTTTTTTTTTTTACTGTTGAGTTGTTTGAGTGTCTTGTATATTCTGGATATTAGTTCCTTGTAGGGTGAACACTTTGTAAATATTTTCTCCCATTCAACAGGTTGTCTCCTCACTCTGCTGCTAATTCCCTTGGCGGTGCAGAAGCTTTTTGGTTTAATATCGTCCCATTTGTCTGTTTTTTATTTCATCGCCTGTGCTTTTAAGGTCTTAGCTGTAACATCTTTGCCTAGACCAATGTCCTTAAGTGTTTTCTTCTAGTAGTTTTATACTTTCAGGTCTCACTTTACCTCTTTAATCCACCTTGAGTTGCCTTTTGTAGGTGGTTGGAGACAGGAGTCCAGTTTCATTCTTTGCATATGGATGCAATTTTCCAAGCACCATTTATTGAAGACGGTGTCCTTTCCCCGCTGTGTGTTCTGGCACCTGTGTCAGAAATCAGTTGCCTGTAAGTATGCGGATTTCTGAATTCTCTACTCTGTTCTGCTGGTCTATGTGTCTGTTTTTATAGGAATACGATGCTGTTTCGGTTATGATACTCTTGTAGTATATTTTGAAGTTGGATAATGTGATGCCTCCGACTCTGTTCCTTCTGCTCAGGATTGCTTTGGCTATTTGGGCTCTTTTTTTGCTCCATAAAGATTTTAGGATTGTTTTTTCTATTGCTGTGAAGAATGATGTTGGTATTTTGACAGGCATTGTGTTGAATCTGTAGATTGCTTTGGGCAGTATCGTCATTTTAACAACATTAATTTTTCCAATCTGGGAGCATGGGACGTCTTTCCATTTGTTTACATCATCTTCAGTTTTTTTCATCAGTGTTTTGTCATTTTTCTTTTGGAACTCTTTCAACTAATTGGCTAAATTTATTCCTATATATTTTATTTTTTTGTAGCTATGGTAAGCGGAATTATCTTCTTGATTTCTTTGTCAGCTATTTCATTGTTGGTGTATGGAAGCATGACTGATTTTTGTATGTTGATTTTATATCATGGAACCTTCCTGAATTTACCTGATCTAATAATTTTTTAGTGGAGTCTTTAGGTTTTTCCAAATATAAGATTATATCATCTTTAGAGAGGGACAATTTGAATTTGACTTATTCTTTTCCTCTTTTTTTTTTTTTTGCCTTTTATTTCTGTCTCTCGCTGATCGCTCTAGGACTTCAAGTATTGTGTTGAATGGAAGTGGTGAAAGTAGTTATCCTTGTCTTGTTCCAGATCTTAGAGGGGAGGCTTTCAGCTTGTCCCCATTCAGCGTAATGTTAGCTGTGGGTTTGCCATATGTGGTCCTTACTATGTTATGTTCCTTCTATGCAATTTTATTGAGAGTTTTCATCATAAAGGGATGTTGAATTTTATCAAATGCTTTTTTTCTGTATCTATTGAGATGATCATATGATTTTTGTCCTTCATTCTGTTGACGTGAATTACATATTGATCTACGTATGTTGAACCATCCTTACATCCCTGGGATAACTCCCAGTTGATCATGGTGTATTATCTTTTTCATGTGCTGTTGGATTCAGTTTGCTAGTATTTTATTGAGAATTTTTGTGTCTATGTTCACCAGGGACATTGGCCTATAGTCTTATTTTTTTCTTTACATCTTTGTCTGGTTTCGGTATCGGGGTGATGCTGGCCTCGTAGAATGGGTTAGGGAGAATTCCCTCCTCTTAATTTTCTGGGAATAGTTTAAGGAGAATTGTTGTTATGTTTTTCTTTGAATGTTTGGTTGAATTTGGTAGTGAAGCCATCTGGTCCTGGACTTTCCTTCACTGGGAGACTTTTTATTATAGAGTCAATCTCATTTCTTATTATTGGTCTGTTTAGGTTTTCTGTTTCTTCCTGATTCAATCTCGGTAGGTTGTATGTGCCCAGGAATTTATGCATTTTCTCTAGGTTTTCCAGTTTGTTAGCGCGTATAGTTATTTGATGATTATAGTGTAAGTGTAATTATGCAATAATTACATAAAATAAAGCAATAATACAGGGGTGGGAGGGAAATTTTAGGATTATGTTATTATTATAAGGTACTTGCACTGCTCATGAAGCAGTATAGTTTTATTTGAAAGAGGACTTGTATGTTAATTGTAAATGTATATTGTGAACCCTAGGGCAATAAAGATATCTGCGTTGGACGTGCTCCCAGGCATGTCCCAGCTCTCCACTGCTTTTATCTGTTTAAAAAAGTTTTAAGTTAGTAGCCAATCGGGTTTTAGTTTAGATTGTGGGGTCTGGCTCCAGCCAGCAGAGATCAGACACAGCGGTAAGGATGACTCCAGATGCTTAAGTATAAATTTGTGTTTTCCTTTATTCATTGTACTCTTCTGGCATGATGGTTAGCAAGGGTACCCTTCCTGCAGTCTAGGAAATAAAAATTGCGTTGCTGAAAGATTCTTTGTCTCAGTGCTAATTTTTCTTTGCGGCACCGAGCATCGATTACCAACAGTCAGGGCATGGGTAGGAAGGATTTCTTTAGCGCTTCTCAGTAGCTTTGCATGCTTCTTCATACATCGCATGCAACATTCGTATTTCAAATCTCTCCCCCAGGCGTGATTTTTAGCATGAAAATGATGAAGGGGTAACTGTAGTTTAAGTCTAGCTGCATATGTGGGGCCCGGGGAAGTTCCTGGGCCCCTAAAGGAGGAACTTGGGGCTCACAGCTTCTTGGGTCTTGGGCTATGGATTGGCTGAAAGTTCAGCTGCCACTTGAGGCGGGGGCTTTGTTCTTTTTCCCTAAACCACATCAAAACAGGCAAGCAGCCAGCCTGCCCGTTTCAAAAGGAGAGACTGGTGAGTGAGACCTGAAGATGTGGCCTCTGAGATCAGAGGAAAGCTTGAGAACATGTGTCTTGGGCGGTGAGTGAAGCATGGGTAGCAGGAGTCACTGTCGATTCTGCTCTAGTTCCCGGAGGACGAGACTGAGAATTGCCCGGTAACAATCTAGAGATCACTGATCCCCTTGGCAAGAGTTTTTAGTGGAGTTGGTTGTGTTACCGGAAAAGGGTGCTGATCCAGACCCCAAAAGAGGGTTCTTGGATCTCGTGCAAGAAATAATTTGGGGCCAGTCCACAGAGTAAAGTGAAAGCAAGTTTATTAAGGCAGTGAAGGAATCAAAATCAAAGAATGGGTACTCCATAGACAGGCGGGGTGTTCGCAAAAGCACGAGGAGGAAGGCGTCCACCTGGGTTCAACGCTTGTTTATATGTAACAGAAACGCCAAAACATCAGGGAGGAGACGTGCTGTACCACCCGGGCTCGCACTGCCTAACGTCTGTCCAGCGCAACCATCTGTTAGCATCATCTTTAAAGCGAAACTTCAACTAAGAGTGCTTTTTGTTCTTAAGATACCAGCACATCAGGACCCAAGTCCTAGGTCTGCTGGGCAAACGTTATTAACTTGTTCTGGTGACCATAAACGCCAGAGGCCGAGGGCAAGGCGGGCTCGAACTCGGGCTCTCCTGGCAGCGCCTCCATCCCGGTCCCGTTCACGCGGCAGCAACACCCGCGCAGGAACCGCGCCCATGATTCGTGGCACTCTGCCTCCCCCGTCCCGACCTTAATTTTTTGAGACAGTCTCGCTCTGTCGCCCAGGCTGGAGTGCAGTGGCGCAGTCCCGGCTCCCTGCAACCCCCACCTCCTGGGTCCAAGCGATTCTCCTGCCTCAGCCTCCCGAGTAGCTGGGATTACAGGTGCGCGCCACCACGCCCGGCTAATTTGGTATTTTCAGTAGAGACGGGGTTTCTCCATGTTGGCCAGGATGGTCTCGATCTTCTGACCTCGTGATCCGCCCGCTTCGGCCTCCCACAGTGCCGGGATGACTGGCGCGCGCCACCGCGCCCGGCCTCTCTTGGCGCTTTCGACCGGAAAGGCCCTTCCTCCCGCAGGAAGCCGAGGCAAGGGTCGCGCCGGAGGGGCTGTCGGGCCTGCAGCTGTTCTGTTCCGAGCGGATCGCACGTCCGCAGCTCACCCCCGCCCGGCGGCCAGGCCCTGCAGCAACTTGGCCGAGGCCCGGGGAGGAGCCAAGCCACTGCCCGCCACCACAGCGCCGCCACGCTTGGGCCCGCGCCGATGGCGGTCACGACGGGGCATGCGCAGACGGCCGTGCCCCGAGCCATTTACCGAGATGCTGGGCTCGAAGAGGAAGCGGGTGCGCAGGCGCCGGGCGAGAGGCTGCGCTTGCCCGAGCCTGGAGCGCGCGTGCGCGCGCGAGCCGGAAGGGGCGGTGCCTGGTGGCGCGGCGCCTGCGCAGTGGGGCGGTGCCGGGGGCGGGGCGGGGCGCGGCGGCTGTCAGCTGACTGTGGCGGCGGCGGCGGCGGCGGCCTCGAGGTGACAACCGTCCCCGTCGCAGGCTCCGGCAGGTGCGCAGGAGGTCGCCCGGCGCGTCATTCTCGGGTCGGCGAGGCCCAGGGCCGGCCGCAGCACCATGGCGACCACCGTCAGCACTCAGCGCGGGCCGGTGAGGCCTCCGGGCTAGGGTCGGGCGGGGGGCAGCGACTTGCGGCGGCGGGCGGGGCCTCGGGCTCGGGCTTCTGGTCAGCGACCGTGGGCAGGCCGGCTCCTCGGCTCTCTCGGAGCACGCGGGGCGCCCGGCCGGCCGGAGGCGAGCGGCGGCGTCCGCACCGCGGGGCGGGGCGGGGCGGGCCGGACGGATGCGCCCGCGCTGCGGGAGCCTCGAGCTCCCCCCCGCGCCCGGGCAGAGCGTTGGGGAGGCGGCCTCGGGTGAGGGGGCCTGCGCGCGGGGTGAGCCTCAGATGGAGGCGCGCCCGTGCCCCATGTTCCCCAGATGGAGGCGGCCCCGCACCCTAATGGTTTCCCAGATGGAGGAGGGCCCCGTGCCCCGTGTTCCCAGATGGAGGAGGGCCCCACACCCTAATGGTTCCCCAGATGGAGGCAGGCGCCGCTGCCTAATGGTTCCCCAGATGGAGGAGGGCCCCGTGCCCCATGTTCCCAGATGGAGGCGGCCCCGTGCTCTAAAAGTCTACCAAATGGAGGAGGGCCCCGCACCCTAATGGTCCCCTAGATGGAGGCGGGCACAGTGCCCGTTGGTTCCCAGGTGGAGGCGGGCCCCCACCCTAATGGTCCCCCAGATGGGGGCGGCCCCTGCACCCTAATGGCCGCCGCGGTGGAGGCGGGCCTACACTCTTGTTGGTCCCATGGATGGTGGCAGTTTCCTCCTTCTCCCTTACGCTACATCAGAGCAGTGGTGACCACTTCTTGGGCACAGTTGTGTCCCCTGTTCCCCAGTTAGTGGCCGCCGTGTAAAGCCTCAGTTTCTTCATTTGCAAATGAGAGGATAGGTGCCAGGAATTTGAAAGAACCTTTCCTGCTCCGCGTGCTCTCCTGAGGGTTGCCTGTCAGTTTCTGTTGCAGGAGAGCTGCTGTGGATGGACTCAGAGATGATGGGCTCCCGGTGTGAGTGCCTCCTGGCGTGAGTGGGCTCCTGGCCTGAGTGGGCTCCTGACGTGAGTGGTCTCCTGGCGTGAGTGTCCTCCTGGCGTGAGTGGCCTCCTGGTCTGAGTGGGCTTCTGACGTGAGTGTCCTCCTGGCATGAGTGGGCTCCTGGTCTGAGTGGGCTCCTGGCGTGAGTGGCCTTCTGGCCTGAGTGGCCTCCTGGCGTGAGTGGGCTCCTGACGTGAGTGGCCTCCTGGTGTGAGTGGGCTCCTGGCCTGAGTGGGCTCCTGACGTGAGTGGTCTCCTGGCGTGAGTGGGCTCCTGGCCTGAGTGGGCTCCTGACGTGAGTGGGCTCCTGGCGTGAGTGGGCTCCTGGCCTGAGTGGCCTCCTGGCGTGAGTGGGCCCCTAGCCTGAGTGGGCTTCTGGCACGAGTGGCCTCCTGGCGTGAGTGGGCTCCTGGTGCGAGTGGGCTCCTGGCCTGAGGGGCTCCTGGCCTGAGTGGGCTCCTGGCGTGAGTGGGCTCCAGGCGTGAGTGGGTTCCTGGTCTAAGTGGGCTCCTGGCGTGAGTGTCCTCCTGGCATGAGTGCCTCCTGGCTCACTGTTAGATCCTTTGTGCATTGCTGTAAATAAATGCCGGAGACTGGGTTATTTCTAAGATAGGAGTTTTAATTAGCCCTGAGTTCTGTAGACTACAGGTAGCATGGCGCAGGCATCTGCTCCTGGGGAGGTCTCTGGAAGCTTCCAGCCATGGCGGAAGATCAAGTGGGTGCCTGCACATCATATGGCAGAAGAAGCCAGAGAGTTGGGGGTGGGGAGGTGCCACACTTTTTAACGACCAGATCTCGTGAGAACTCACAATCACCAGAACAGCACCAAGCCACAAGGGATCTGCCCCTGTGACACACCCCCCCACTACCAGGCCCCGCCTCCAACATTTGGGATCCCAATTCAGGTGAGATTTGGCAGGACACAGATTCAAACTGTGTCGGTCACTGAGGCTGGGCCGGGGCGGGCTGTTGGGAGCAGTCCAGTTTTTATCAACCGCGCCTCTAAACATGCCACGGGCGGAAAACGTCCTTTTCCGTGATGCTGCAAGGTCCCTGCACTCACGCGGCCCGTACTGGACATGGTGGAGGGTTCCCCGGGCTCCCCACAAATCCTGCTGTTTCTCCTGATGAGAGAATTCTTAAGGCAGAACGTTTTTTTCTGTTTAGAGTGAAGCCCAGGTTTTAGGCGCAGAGGTTTTTTCTGAGGACTTTGAAGGAAACGTCTGGACAGATACGAGACTCAGGTGTGGAGCCTGCGGGTCAGCAGAGGTCCTGGACAGCCTCTGATGTCAGCATCTCCACCCCTTCGTCTTCACCACAGTCAGTCCCTGCAGGCTGCTGTGGCAGTGAGGTGCTCTTTTCCCTCACCAGAGGCTCATAGCAACAAGGGAACCAGCATCCGCTTTGTGTCCTCCTGGAGAGTGGGGGGCACAGTGGCCGGGCAGGACGGCCCCTTTCTTGCTGTGTGGTCTGGGAGGCATCCTCAGCCTCCTGGGAACTTGTCCCTCATCTGGAACTGCACTGGGATGTGGGACTGAGTTTGAATTCATCAGGGGCTGAGCACGACAGAACAGCTGGGAGGCAGGCCCTTCCTGTTGTGAGGGACCCTGGTGCACGGAGCACTGGGAGGCAGGCCCTTCCTGTTGTGTGGGACCCTGGCGTGCAGCGCTGTGGTGCCCGCGATGAGGAAGTGGAAGTGGCAGTGTTCATACATGCAGGGCCTGTGCTGACAGGTGCTGAGGTGTCGTCAGACTCTCTTCTTGCCTGGTGCCTCCTGGGCTGTGTTTCTATCCTATGTAGACAAGCAGATCTTTCAGGGGCATCCCCGTTGAGCTGTAAACACCCGGTAACATCAGGTGTGGCTCAAGCTGCCAGGGTCTCCAGGAATGTGTTGTCAGCGCTGGGGATCCAAGTGCTGCTTGGAGTGCCTGTGACTTAATCACCCAGCATTACCGACTGTGGTGTTTGGGGCAGCCACGATACAGGGGACAGCCAGGCGGTTCCTGCCGTTGGGATCTCACAGGGCAGTGCATAAGGACAGTGGAGCCACGTGATGGCCGCCGGCGGGTCTGTGATCTTAACTCCAGAGTCAGGTGCTGGGAGAGTTTGTAAACAGCAGCCTCACTGGGGCTGGATGTTGGGGTGAGGACGTGGCACCTCTTCTGAGCTTGGAGGAGGAATGTGAGTCGGGGGTGGGCCTGGAGGGGAGCAGACAGAAAGAAGTGTGGAGTCTGGAGGTGGAGAGGAGGGAGCCCAGGGGCCGAGGATGGAGGGAGGCTGGAGCTGGTGGCCGCAGGAGGGTCTTGGGCACAGGAAGTCTGGACTTGGCCCTGAGTTTATCAGGTCAGTGCAGCACTCTCTGTGAAGTGTTGCCCACATGTGCCCACTGCAGGGCCTGCCTTGGCACTGGCCTGCCTCATTGAACGTGACCCATTCTAGCCCCTCTGGATGAGCTCATGCTGGGCCTCTGGCCAGTTACTAGCGTCCAGAGGAACTCCTGCTTTTGCAGGACATATTGACACGACATTTATCGTGTCCTCTTCTTTCTCTTAACTCGTGGTGCTGGGGAGGCAGGAGGTTAGGCAGGGTGGTCGGCTTTCCGGCAGAAAGAGGTGCTCCCCAGGGCCTGGGGCAGGCTCTGGCTCAGGAGACCCTGACTGTGGTCTAGTCTAGCCTCTGCCTCCCCCTAGTGAAGAGGGGTGACAGCAAGGTCCCATGGGCTGTGAAGGAGCAGAGGGGCCGCTCATGGGGTCCTGGGATGGTTCTTTTGTCCTTGGGTAGAGGGAACTTCAGGGGCCTGGCGGGTAGGTGTGGAGATGACCTGTGTAATGCTAGCCAGCCTGACGTTCTGAAAGAGTCATACAGTGTTTATTTTGTATCTCCAGGATTGTGTTTCCCTGATAGCCACTAAGGGATGCTTCAGCCTCTGCAGCATTTGCCTCACTTTTCAGAAACGCCAGTATTTTGGAAAGAGAACCCTTTTTCAATACAGTCTGCACACTGTCAGAAGGCGTCAGTGAGTGCCTGCAAGAAGTACCGTGCGGCCCCACCTTCCCCAGTGAGGCCCCGGGCAGTGAGAACTCCAGGCTGGCGGCCTTACCTTCTGCAGGGAGAACTCAGGGACGTGGGCCCCCGTCTTCCGCAGGGAGAACTCGGTATTCTTGGGAGACTCTGCCTTCAGCCACTGCCTCTAGCCGGCAGCTAGAGAGGCCTCCTTAGTAGAGTAGAGGTGGGTGTGCTGTGCTGGGTCCAGGCTGCTCTGACTCCTTGTCCTGCTTTTGGAGGTGCTGGCTGACCATGGAGTCCAGCTGGAGGTGGCAAGGCCCCTCCTCTCCTCCCTGAGAGGCCCGTGCCTGCCCGGGTTGCCTCACTCTTCACTTCGTGGATAATTCCTGCTGATTCGGTGACTTCATTAGGGATGGCAGAGGGTAGTTTCTGAACTTTATCATTTATTCAGTGCTTATTAACTGGGGTGGTTTGCAAAGATAAAGCTTTCCCCATCAACCGGTGTCAGCCAGTTGTCCTGAAATAGAATTTGTGAAGGAAAGGCACGCTAAATGCTTAGGTAGTCCTTTTTCTCTCCTTTCCCAGACCTCAAGGAGAGTTGCTCTTTGTAGGCGTGTGTGGGCTTTCTCTCCCCTGAGCTTGTGAGGAGCCCGTGGATTTTCCTGCGTCCCGTGTGGCTGAGCCAGTGGCACTCACCCCTCTCCGCTGGCCCAGGTGGGCCTCGGGTGGGCTCTTCCTGGCGGGCGTCCCTTTGTACCGGCTACACCCGAGCCAGCGAGGTATGCACTCACCGCCTACTCACGAGTCCTTGCTCTCTGGGCCCCTGTGAACGTCTGTGCTGGATTTTTGAGGCCAGGTTGTGAGTGTGTACAAGTATAGAATTGCTGTGTTTTCCTGGAAATGAGATCTTTTCACTGTGTGAAGACCCGCAGGCCTCTTGGAAAATAAAGGCCTTTGCCTTGAATTATTTTGTCTGATGCTGGCATGGCCCCTCCAGCTTTCTTTTAGAGATTATTCACCTAGTATTTTTCCTTCTTTGATTTCGCATTTTTTCCGAAAATGTATGTTTGAGATAAGTGCATCATCCACAGCACGTAGCTGGATTTTAAAGTCACATTTAAGGAGTGTGAGTCTTGTGATGAGAGCGTGCTAAATAGTTTCCTATTTCTAGTTGCAGGTGCCGAGGTCGCTACACAGATTTACATGTTGTTTTAATGTTTTCTTTTGTGCTTTTACCTGTCCTACATTTTCTTGTTTCTTTTTCTCTCATTGCCTTCTTTTAGATTTGTTAAACAGAGTTTTTAAAAATTCAGCTGTTGATCTCAAGTGCATGCGCACTGTGCTTGGGAAATGCCGGGACTGTCCTGGAAATGTTAACATGCAGACGTGAGGGAGTCGCAGCGGACTCTGGCTCCAGAGGCTGCCCGACTGAAAAACAGTCAGTCAGTCAGTTCATCACTGTGTGTGCCGCCTGCTGATCCACGCGGAGCCCTCAGCCGCCCGTCCCCGCGCAGGCGCTGCTGTGCCTTGTGTGGGCGCTGCCTGTCCTTGGGACTCCTGCAGGAATGTGTCGTTTCTATTCAGTCAGCGCTGGTCTAGATTTCCTTCTGTGTTTATCTCTTTCTTATCCCTATTTGGGATCACTTTCCTTTAGCTTCAGGTTCATCTTTTAGAAGTTTCTTTAGTGGCAAACTTGATGTTTGCTTGTAAATGCCTTTTCTTGGGTCTTGATGGCTATTTTTGCGTGTTTGGAACTCCAGTGCCTGGAAGGTGGGAGCTGCCCCCTCCTGGCTCCTGGGTGGCTGCTGAGCAGGCGGGAAGAGGCGGTCCCTTCCTCCAGCCTTCCTTCGTTTCTGCCTCTCTCTTTGCTGCATTCTGAACATGCTGCTTCTGGCCTGCCTCCCAGTTCACTTGAGGTCTTTTTTTTCTTTTTAGACAGAGTCTTACCTGTCGCCAGGCTGGAGTACAGTGGTGCGCTCTTGGCTCACTGGAACCTCTGCCTCTCAGGTTCAAGCGATTTTCCTGCCTCAGCCTCCGGAGTAGCTGGGATTACAGGCATGTGGCACCATACCCAGCTAATTTTTGTATTTTCAGTAGAGACAGGATTTCACCATGTTGGCCAGACTGGTCTCGAACTCCTAGTTTCAAGTGATCCACCCGCCTCCGCCTCCGCCTCCGCCTCCGCCTCCCAAAGTGCTGGAATTACAGGTGTGAGCCACTGGCCCCGGCCCCAACCTCTGTTCATCTGGGGCTCTAACACTGTCTGTTGACCTGCCAGACAGGCCCCTGGTTAGGCCTGCTGTGCAAGTGTTTCCTGTCCCTGAGTCACTGTCTCCAGATCCTGCGGGCCCTGCCCCGGCACCGTGCTGCTACGGCCTGCCCTGCCGCCCTCCGCCCGGCCTTGCCCTGTGTCTCTGCACAGCACCTGCTGCCGTTCTTACGCAGTGTGACTCACAGTGCTCTCCACTGTGAAGCGCTGCAGGAGTGGCATCCCCAGCACCGCACCGTGAAAGCCTCAGGCGCACCGTGGCTCAGAAGCCGCCACAGCGCCCGCCCCGTGCCCAGCGCCTGTGGGCTGCCGCATCACACGCCGTCCCGCTCTGGATCTCTGTCCACACTTGGCCTGGTGCTCGACTGGCTTTTGTTTTGTCTGAACAAAACAAAAAGGGCGGGTGTTCTGCCTCAGCCTTGGTCGACCGTGCCAGCACTTAGGATTCGGGGCTGCGTGCCGAGGAGTTCCTGGTGGAGACCCCATTTCGTCGCTTGTTTTGGGTCAGCTTTTATAACCACGCGTGTTCTCCTTGTGTCCTGTCCTCTTCCTTTTCACCATGCTTCAGCCCGCACGGGTTCGTGTCAGTGCGATCGCCTCCCAGCTTCGCTCAACGACTCCTCCTCGAGTCCGCTTGAGACCAGCCTTGCCGGGAACCTCCCAGCACGTGGGCCTTGCAGTGCTTGTTGTGTTTTGTATAATTAAAGGAAGAGGGGAGGGGTAGTAGGAGCAAGGAAGAAAAGCCCTGTCTGAGGAAGGCCCTGGGGAGGCGAGGCGAGGCAGAGCCATTGAGGGCTCAGTGAGGGCTCCTGGGAGGAGGAAGTGGGAGCCCAGGACACTGCCCGTCCACGCTGACCTGGGAGCTGCCCTGCCAGGAGCAGATGCGTGAAATGCCATTTTGTTTGTTGAAAGGTTATTCATTGAACATGCCGGTGGCCAGAGGCTGGCGTGGAGCGTGAGGTCTGAGCTGGCTGGCATGGGTTTGGGGAGTGCCAGGGACTGCAGGGTTGGGGACTGGCCCAGCTTTTGAATGCTGGTGCTGTGAAGGGTGGTAGGTACAGGAGCCGGGAGCTGGGTGGGTGTGGGGAATTGGAGTTTTCCTTTCAGCCTTATTTTGGAAGATGCTGTGGCCCCAGAGTCCTTCGCCTCCACGGGGCTCCCGTCTTGGCCGTGAGTGTGCAGGGCCCGGGGCTTGTGTGGGCTGGCACTGCAGTCTCAGAAAACCTGTGCACTGAAGGGTCAGTCAGCCGGCCAGAGGGACCACCAGAGCCACCCAGGGACTGTCCTGACCGCCCACGGCCCTGTGTCTTAGCCCTGCTGCTCTTTCCTACCCTCTCGCACCCCCTGGGTCTGGATGTGAACCGCACAGGTTTCTCCTGGGCTAGACTGAGCTCTGACCTGGGCGGGAACCTGGTAGCAGCCGTCCCCTATAGGACAGTGGCCTGGAGCGGGCCCCTTGCACAGCCTTCAAGGCAGGGCCAGCCCGTCAGACACAGTAGGAAGGCTGGCGATGACCTGGGCTCCAGGTTCCTAGCTCCATCTGGGCCAACTGTGCGTGCCGTTCTATGCGGGTCCTGGGGCCCTGGCTGACTCTGGGGTTCCCTTCCTAGCAGACACCCAGACCTCACCCAAGAGGCTTGTGAGACCGTGCCTTCCACCCATATCCCCAGGTCTTCTGACTACATGGGATTTATCTCTGTTCTGTTAGGTTCCTCTGTCCCTTTAGACACCAGCCCAGCCCAGCTCTTCCTGCTGTGGGTCCCAACTCTGAAGGTTACTTTGAATCATGGCTGAGTTATGAGCTGGTGAAACCCCGGGCCGTGGGTATGGGAAATATCTATGTTGGGGCTGCTGCATTGGGCTGGCTTTGGGGCTTCAGGAGCCCTTGACGCTTTTTCTCCATGTGGGGTTGAGATTGATCCTGAGGGCAAAAAGTTTCCTTCTTGGGGGAGGAAACTCTTTAGATTTGACAGCTATATGTGCCGTCCCCAGATGAGCTCTGCTGGACCTTTCCTTAGTATTCCATTGTCCCTGGGTTTTCTGGGTGTGTCCCCCAAGCATGTGGATATGGAGTTCATGGAAGTCCAAGACACGTGTGAGCTCGGGCCTGCTGTGAGGTGGGTGAGGTGGGTGGGGAGGGTGGGCAGGCGCCCGTGGATGCCTTCGTGTGGGGTCCTCAGTGCTGCTGTGTGACTCTGGCTGGAGAATTGAATGAGAATCGTTGACATTTTGTGATTGAATTCCACAAAACGTATTTAACCATCCGCAATGATGTCAGTTTGCCGAAAGAACACCACGCAGCCACTTAGAAGATATTTTCTCACATCAAGCAAAAGCTTCGGTTCACTAAGGATATTTACAGCCTTTATATAAGTTGTTTATTTGTATGTATGATTTGATACATTACAATTTGTATAAGTAAATAAATTACACTCAGAGCTGCTCAGCACATAGCCATGACATGTTAGAAGCTTTTTAGTTTTTAATTAAACTTAATTTGATTTAGTTACGCTAACCCCATGTTAGAGCTGAGACCCAAGAGAGCCACGCTTGCAGTGTTGACGTGCAAAGTGAAGGTGCACGCGCGGCGCACACACAGGCAGTACCTCAGCCCGTGCACAGTGTGGGTGCACGCGCGGCGCACACACAGACACACAGTACCTCTGCAGCCGCACAGCCTCATGGGGCAGGGACAGTGAGAAGGTTTCACAAGGCTCCACAGAGGGCCAGTCATGGACGTGGCCAGGAAACCCTGCCTTTCTGCTGCCCACACGTGGCCAGCCATGCTCCTGGGCGTCTGTGGCTGCAGCTCCTCAGGATGGTGCCTCCTGGTAGGACAGGCCAGGACTGCGTGTGTTCAGGGCTCTGTGTCCTGGGCTGAGCTGGGCTCTCCCTGGGCTCTGTTGGGCAGCAAGTGTGGCCTAAGGAAGTACTGGCTCTTTCGATGAGAAACATGTTACTCCCAGGAATATTCACAGTGGGTGCTTGTTTAATTTGTGTGCTTAAAAAGAAAAATTAGCTTTGGAGTGACTACACACATTACATGATAAAAAAGAATTAAGACTTTATTTCTGTGCCAAAACTAAAATTTAGACTTGAAGAGCAATTGTTTTAAATAGAAGTGAATTTTGGAGCCTTTTTTCTTTGATGGTGGAGAGGTGCACTGTGGTGGTTGAGAGCCCTGGCGTCAGCGAGGGAGGAATGGCCGTCACACAGGCCTGTGTCGTGATCCACGGAGAGCGCCACGTGGGGGAGGAGAATCAGCCCTTCCAAGAAATACAGAATTACATTTTAAACTAGAGTTAAGACGGACTAATAGTTATAAAAGTAGCTTTTATCTTCAGAGAAGAAAAAACCCAGAGAGCTCTGTGGAATGAGAGCCCTACCCTGTCCCTTTTATTTTAAAAGGAATTCACAAATGTGGTTTTAAAACCATTTCTAAAAATAACCGGCAGGATATGAAAGTATAAATAAATTAAAATAGAATCTTCCCTGCCCGTTTCCCTGGAGTTCCATTCCTGAATGCTTCTCCAGAGTAGGTGTCGACCCAGGCCTCCTTATGGTTCCCGCGGCAGGTCGTGCTGCGCCTCCGCCTCCGCCTCCGCCTCCGCCTCCATCCCCGTCCCCCGGGTCTCCTCGTTTCCTCGTGTTCCGTGTTTGCGGCGTTGGGGCCGCGTGGCTCTGCGCTGGGTGGCTGTGCCTGGCTGGTGGATGGGGTGTTTTGACGGCACAGGTGGTACAGCCGAGGCGTCCTGTGCTCACGTGCCCGAGTGAGCATTTCCATGGGACTGGTTCCTGAAGTGGAATTGTTGGCCTTCACACAGGCATTAAACTTACTTGTTAGGATTGAATTCAGTATGTTCAGCTTCTACATGGAAGCAAAATTACAGGAAATATCCATTGTGTATCAGGAGTAATCATTTTTGTTTTCATATTCCAAGCCTTTGAGCCAGAGTAAAGCATGTTTTTATGTGACCACTGAAACATTTCCTCCATCGTAATATGGCAAACATAAATTTTAGGATTAGCACTGAATTTAAAAAACAAATTCAAAATAGATGTTTATTGAAGGACCGAGTCTTGTCCCTGAAGCAGTAGGATCTGCTTCAGCGCCTGGCCTCCCTGCGGCTCTGGAGTGGTACCTGGTCTTGTCGGCAGTGGTGGGACCCTCCTGGTGGGAAGGGCGTGGCTGTCAGTGGAGAAACCAGGGCATTGCAGCAGCAGCGAGCGCCTTTCCCTGGCAGGCCGGCGGCAGGTTGCACAACCAGGGTTCCCACGGGGAGGATGAAGCCTGGTCTCCTCCCTTGCTCTTGCTCTTTACGTGAACTGAAATGTTTCTGATACGCTTTTAATTTTGTAGTGTTCAGTTGAATGTGGAATTGAAAAGCTGGCATGAGAGGTCCTGTGTGTGTCAGCCACGTTCCCCGGCCGATGCTCCCCTCACCGGGAACAGCTCTCACGGCTGTGACGCTGACCTGGGGACGTGGCTGTTCGCTGCAGGTTCCATTTGGATGTCCTGGTTTTACAATGACTGTCCACTCCTGTCCCAGGACCCCACCTTGCGTTTAACTGTCGTGTCTCTGTCTCTCAGGCTTCCCTTGTGTTTTGGGGACCTTGAAGGTCTGAAGAGGACCGACTGGTCAGGATTTTGTCTGATGTCTCTTAATTGGGGCACGGGTTTTTGGGAAGAAAACCCAGAGGTGAGGTGTGTGTCATCTCGGGGAGCTGGATGCGCACCTGTCCGCTGCGTGATGCTGGCCGTGACCCCTGGGCTGCGTGGGGCAGACGAGCTGGTTCCACAGGGAGCTGCTTCTCCCCTTTCTGTGTTCTGTCCACATGGTTTATATTTAAAAACCCTCATTTCATATTTGTCATTTTGTGGTAAAATCGTTGTTGGAAAGTGATCGTCATGAGGCCTTTGGATGTAATTTTATTTCCTCCCAGTAAAGAGTCGTCCCATTGTCCTTAATGGACACCTAAATTGTCCAGAGCAAGGAGATGGGGCGCTGGATACCCACAAATGCCAGGACAGCCAGGAGCCAGAACAATGAGGGACCCACAGTGCTCCCTCAGAGGCCTCTCCCGGACCCTGCGTCCACACAGCCCTGTGACCACCCCCACTCTCTCCCTGACCGGCTTCTCCATGCTGCTGTCTCCTGGACACGTGCTGCCTGTCAGTCCCCACGTGTGCCCAGGAGCTTTCTGTCCGTCTCCCACGTGTGCCCAGGAGGACACACGCTGCCTGTCAGTCCCCATGTGTGCCCAGGAGGACACACGCTTGCCTGTCAGTCCCCACGTGTGCCCAGGAGGACACGAGCTTCCTGTCCATCCCCCACGTATGCCCAGGAGGACACGAGCTTCCTGTCTGTCCCCCACGTGTGCCCAGGAGGACACGAGCTTCCTGTCCGTCCCCCACGTGTGCCCAGGAGGAAACGAGCTTCCGGTCTGTCCCCACGTGTGCCCAGGAGGACACCAGCGTCCTGTTCGTCCCCCAAGTGTGCCCAAGAGGACATGAGCTTCCTGTGTGACATGAAGCTTCCTAGGACATAAGCTTCCTGGGAGCATGAGCTTCCTTCCCCATGTGCCTAGGAGGACATGAGCACATATCCCCCACGTGTGCCCAGGAGGACATGAGCTGCCTGTCTGTCCCCACATGTGCCCAGGAGGACGTGAGTTGCCTGTCTGACTCCACATGTGCCTAGAAGGCCACGAGCTGCCTGTTTGTCCCCCATGTGTGCCCAGGAGGCAGGATGCTATTCCAGCCATGACCCCAGAGCTGTATGGGTGGCACGCAGGAGGCAGTTGTCCCAGATAAAAAGGAATTTAGCCTGTGTATGTTAATCACGCGAACTTGGTTAGTACAAGTCTGTTTCTGCAAGAGAACGTGTTTCTGGTGAACAGATGGAGCTGGTGATCAGGCCGTGGGCAGGGGTGGCGCCAGGACCTTGCGAGATTGGCCAGGAAGCGTGTCCAGCGTGGCCGGGTGTCCCACAGGGAGAGAGCTCTGGGCTGTGGATCCCGCTGGGAGACGGGCAGGGGGCCCTGGCCTTCTTTAGCCCGGCAATTCCTGTGCGCCTACAGGAACTGGGACTTCACCCCAGCGCTTCCCATACACCTACAGGGACGGGGCTTCACCCCAGCGCTTCCCATACACCTACAGGGACGGGGCTTCACCCAGTGCTTCCCATACACCTACTGGGACGGGGCTTCACCCCAGCGCTTCCCATACACCTACAGGGACGGGGCTTCACCCCAGTGCTTCCCATACACCTACAGGGACGGGGCTTCATCCCAGTGCTTCCCATACACCTACAGGGACGGGGCTTCACCCCAGTGCTTCCCATACACCTACAGGGACGGGGCTTCACTCCAGCGCTTCCTATACAGCTACAGGGACAGGGCTTCACCCCAATGCTTCCTATACAGATACAGGTACAGGGCTTCACCCCAGTGCTTCCCATACACCTACAGGGACGGGGCTTCACCCCAGTGCTTCCCATACACCTACAGGGACAGGGCTTCACCCCAGTGCTTCCCATACACCTACTGGGACAGGGCTTCACCCCAGTGCTTCCTATACAGCTACAGGGACGGGGCTTCACCCCAATGCTTCCTATACACCTACAGGGACGGGGCTTCACCCCAGTACTTCCCATACACCTACAGGTACAGGGCTTCACCCCAGTGCTTCCTATACACCTACAGGGACAGGGGCTTCACCCCAGCGCTTCCTATACACCTACAGAAACCGGGGCTTCACCCCAATGCTTCCCATACACCTACAGGTACAGGGCTTCACCCCAATGCTTCCTATACACCTACAGAGATAGGGGCTTCACCCCAGTGCTTCCTATACACCTACAGGGACGGGGCTTCACCCCAATGCTTCTCATACACCTACAGGTACAGGGCTTCACCCAGTGCTTCCCATACACCTACAGGGACAGGGCTTCACCCCAGTGCTTCCTATATACCTACAGGGACAGGGGCTTCACCCCAGCGCTTCCCATACACCTACAGGGACAGGGGCTTCACCCCAGTGCTTCCCATACACCTACAGGGACAGGGCTTCACCCCAGCGCTTCCCATACACCTACAGAGACAGGGGCTTCACCCCAGCGCTTCCCATACACCTACAGGGACAGGGCTTCACCCCAGCGCTTCCCATACACCTACAGAGACAGAGGCTTCACCCCAGCGCTTCCCATACACCTACAGGGACAGGGGCTTCACCCCAGTGCTTCCTATACACCTACAGGGACGGGGCTTCACCCCAGCGCTTCCCATACACCTACAGGGACAGGGGCTTCACCCCAGCGCTTCCCATACACCTACAGAGATAGGGGCTTCACCCCAGTGCTTCCTATACACCTACAGGGACAGGGCCTCACCCCAGTGCTTCCTATACACCTACAGGGACAGGGCCTCACCCCAGTGCTTCCTATACACCTACAGGGACAGGGGCTTCACCCCAGTGCTTCCTATACACCTACAGGGACAGGGGCTTCACCCCAGTGCTTCCTATACACCTACAGGGACAGGGCTTCACCCCAGTGCTTCCTATACACCTACAGGGACGGGGCCTCACCCCAGTGCTTCCTATACACCTACAGGGACAGGGGCTTCACCCCAGTGCTTCCTATACACCTACAGAGACAGGAGCTTCAGCCCAGTGCTTCCTATACACCTACAGGGACGGGGGCTTCACCCCAATGCTTCCTATACACCTACAGAGACGGGGCTTCACCCCAGTGCTTCCTATACACCTACAGGGACAGGGCTTCACCCCAGCGCTTCCTATACACCTACAGGGACACGTGCTTGCCATCTCATGCCACGAGGCCTCTCAGCATCCTCCTTAGGGCTTGCTGGTAACCTGTACAGCGCCTGAGGACAAGCTGCCCGGGGGAGGCCGACCTGGGACTGCTGACAGTCACCGGCCTGGCTGGCGCCTGCTCCCCTCATGGACCTCTGCACTTTCTTCGTCTGTCCATAAGGACGGGGTCCTTCCTGTCTGGGCCCTGGCCTGTGCCACACCCTCCAGAGGTGAAGCCGGGGTGCTCTGCTGTCCTCACACAGGACAGCTCCTCTCACGGGGCAAAGGCCACTTGTGACGTGTCCCTGTCAAAAACAGGGTAAAGTGTGCAGAAAGACATGATGTGTGTTTTGCTCTTTAGGAAACAGCAGTTGAACGCATACCAAGCCAGCTGCTCAGGTTAGGGTGCAGCCTTCGGAGAACTGAGGGTCATGAGTCCGTAACTGCTCCAAGCAGTGCTCAGAGTGGCTGGGTCCCTTCTTTTTGCTGCCATTGGCTGTGGAGCGCTGACTAGGTTCCTTTGAAATGCAAGGCAGCCAAAGCACAGCAGGTGCAGGGCTTAATTCAGAACCTCCTGGTGCCCTGCCTGGCACCGTGTCATTGGGAGTCCATGGCACAGGCAGCAAGGGGTGTCTGGTCTTCACAGCAGAGGTGTCCTGGCAGCCTCAGCACACGCACTTTGCCTGAGCTCACGTCCAACATGCCTGGGCTTCCAGGTGTCCGCTCGGTGTTTCCTGAAAACCACTGCCCAGGGCGCTGGTACTGGCTGGGCCCTGCAGGCGGCCGTGTCTCATCGGCTGGTGTCTCTGCTCCACCAGCAGCCAGGCCTGCCCTCGGCCTTGTCAGCCACCATCACCTGTGGAAGGTATTTCTTACCCCCAGACGCTTTTGGCCACTGCAGGCATGCGAGTGGCTTCGGGATGGCATTGCCCTGCCTGGGCCCATCCTCTCTCCCCTCGGGGCAGCAGTGGTGAGCAGAGGGCTGAGGAGACACAGGATGCAGAGTGGGGAGGGCTTTCATGATGGTTTGGAATCGATTTGCTTCCTGTTTTCTTCTAGGTGCTTTTGAATTTCAGCTGTTGCATGTAGAAACGTTTGAAGTGTATCAGCAGAGGGGTTTCCAAATAACTTAGATCTGAGGCTCAGCTTTGTCTCATTCATTTGTTTAAGTGGCCTGCGGTTCACTGGCCTGCCTTTAGTTTGGACAAGAAGAAAGAAGTCATAGGCACACATGGCACAAGTGAGACCGTTTGAAGTGACCTGAAAACCCACCCGCCCAGGCTTTGGGGATGCAACCCGTTTTTAGCAGCAGAAACTGTTAGGAGCCTCAGAGTGGGATCTCCTGTGGGGATCTCCTGAGTGAGGGGCCGCACCTGTACTTCTGGGGCCTTATGGCGAGGGCCAGGGTAGGGGCTGGGCCCCGGCTAGACATCCTTGACCCCTCGGTTTGGAGATGAAGAAACTGAGGCCGAGCACAGTCCGGGACTGGATTAGGAAGTGGGAGGGGATGGGAGCACAGATGGAGCCCCTGGGGAAGCTGCGGTCGGGTTGCGTGGGGCTCCCACCCTGACTCAGTGGCTTCTCTGATCCCCACCCGGCAGGTGTACATCGGCGAGCTCCCCCAGGACTTCCTCCGCATCACGCCCACCCAGCAGCAGCGGCAGGTCCAGCTGGATGCACAGGCGGCCCAGCAGCTGCAGTACGGAGGCGCTGTGGGCCCCGTGGGCCGACTGAACATCACCGTGGTCCAGGTGGGCCTTGGGCACCCCCTGCCTGCCCGGGACTGGAGTGCTCAGGTGGGATGGGACTCAGGGTTTCGGCGTTTATATTGCATTTCCTAAGTGGGCAAACGGAGCTTCTGAGTCCAGGTTTTCCTGTGAAACGTGTGCGATGTGAAAAATGATACACATGAAAAATATTGGCAATGGCCCCGGTTCTGCCAAGCATAACTAAAATGACAAGTAGGGGTGTAGTGGGCGTGTGCTCTGTGTGGGGTCCGGCTTCTCCACCAGGTGCCTGCACCCTCCCCTCCCCACAGAGCAGCTCTCCGTCAGCCTCGGAGCTGGACACCTGCTGCCAGGACGAGGCCAGCAGTCACTTAGTGGACTTTCAAGTGAAAACCAAAATCCATTGGCAGATTGAACACCGTTCTTGATCACACCAAAACATTCTGTAAGACCACAGGAAAAGGAAACGCATTGTGGGCCACACAGGCTTTGGTAGAAACCCACAATGGAGCAGGCAGAAGTGTCGCTGTGGACCTCACAAGTAAGACTTACTTTGAGGGACTGGATGGTGTGCGGGCACGGCTGCACCGTCAGTGTTTGGGTCTGCAGCCTCATACCCTTCCTCGCAGCGCTTCTTAGACCCTTGCCAGTGCAGGCGTTTCTGTGCTGCTGTGGCACATCCCTCTGCCCACCCAGTGAACTCCTACAAGCCCGCGCGTTCCTGCCCCCGCTGCCACCAGGCGCCATCACCCGCATTGAGCTGCCACCTCCTGGCAGGGCCTGGTGACCACAGGGCACTCCGCCTCACACAGTTCAAGCTCCAGAGCTGGCAGGGCCTTGGAGGTGGCCCTGGCATTGCCCACACCTCTGGCCCCCCTTGGTCCCCCGTCGCACCCTGGAGCCCACTGCAGGCAGCCTGTCTTCTCCCTCCACGCGAGCTCACCCAGCCATCGTGGGCAGCTCCAGTGGTGGGAACAGCTCCCTCCACGAAAGCTCACCCAGCCATCGTGGGCAGCTCCAGAGGTGGGAACATTCCTGCCTCCTTACTGGGCCATGTCACTCAGCCCGCTGTTCCCTGCCTCTCTGGGCTTCTGGGAGGCCACACATGTGGTTCCGTTTGCCTCTCCTGGCTGCTTCCCCTGGTCATCTCCTGGGCCTGCAATGGGACACCAAGGGGTCTTGTCCTCCACCCACATACTCCAGGGTGATGCTGCATCTCTGTGGATCTAAATACCCGTGCGCTGGCCCCTGCCTGAGCCGGCCACTCAGCTCTGCATATTCCTGGGTACAGACCACGGCCACGTGGCCTCCCCGGTGTCCAGTGGGCATGCCCAAGGTGGGCTCTTGAGCTGCCTTCCCCCCGCAGCGTCTGCAGGTGGCCTGTCCCTGTAGGTGTATGGGAAGCGCTGGGGTGAAGCCCCTGCAGCGTCTTCCCCTCCTTCCAACTCTGGAAGCTGAGCCCAAAGCCCTGGTGCCCCATGGGTCATCTCTGCTGACCCTCAGCACAGGTGCCACCTCCAGCCGGTCCAGGCGGGGATCCCCACACCCACCCACTGACTCTGCTCAGCCACTGGCGTGTGGCCAGAGCAGGTCACTTCCTGCACAGGCCTTTCTTGCAGGCACTGTCCTGCTGAGCCTTCTTAAGCTGGGGCCTGTTTTTTGCCTCGCCCCTGGTCACTCCTGACTTTCCTGCTCCCTGGGCCATTATCCCGCTGCCTGCACCTTTTCTTGCAGCTCCTCCTGCAGCTTCTCCTCCAACGCCTATGCCCACACACTTACTCAGTCCCCCGGCCAGTCACCCCTGCCGTGGCAGCACTGTCTGCTGCGCTGTGTGCCTGGTGTGCGTCTCTTGCCTGTTGTGGGGGAAGCAGCGGTGCCTGTGTGTCCCCACAGCGTCTCTCACACCGGAACAGCGTGCGGTTGTGTGCAGTCACAGCGAATGGGAGGATGCCCCTGTAACATTGGTGAGGCCACTTCAGCAGAGCAGTCGGTGCACAGAATGCCCCCCTGCACTTTTCCGTCCACAGCACAGAGGGCAATGGGAAGACACAGGAATGGCAGGACCCAGTGTGAGCAGGCGTCAGTGACAGGCACGGGGACACTGGCGGGGCAGCCCCACGTGCCACCCAGAAAGCTGGCTTTCCTCAAAGCCTTTGTAGTTATCAATAAAAACAAGTGTTAGCAACTAGGTGGAAATAGCACGGTTGCCTGGAAGCTTTGGAAAGTCACTCTGGCCTCAGACTTTCCTGCTGTGTGCTTTCCAGAAAACGGCAGTTTCTAAGGAGTTGAAGGGGGCTGAGTTTTAGTGTAGGAGCTGATAGAGTGGACTTCTGGGTATGGTACTGCAAACTGTAAAAGCTAAGCACGCCTGTCGCCCGGGAGCTTCTGAAAACCTGTCACTCCATAGGACTCTGCAGTACGCTCCGACCACCCAAGAAACACCCTAAAATTAAGGACCCAAGAATGGGACAGATTTGACATAAAAGCACTGGCCACAGCTTTGATTAGAAGTGAAAGGAGGGAACTTGTATGTGGACAAAGACAGAAAACAAGACCTGGAAGTCCAGAGATGAGGGCACAGGATGGGAGAGCTCAGCTGTGCTGTGGTGGGTGGGGAGGATGGGGCGGCCGTGCTCTCAGAGGGTGTTCAGCCAGGATGGGGCTGCCATGCCCTCAGAGGAGGTCTGTGAGGATGGGGCAGCTGTGCCCTCAGAGGGGAGTTGGTGAGGATGGGGGGCTGTGCCCTCAGGGCTCGGCAGGGGGCAGTGTCTGGACTCTTGCACTAGGAAGGAAGAACCGGTGGGCTCCACGTGGCTACCCCTGAGGTGATCGGGAGGGAGGGTTGGGATGGCTCCCAAGGTCTCTGTCGCCAGCTCCTGTGGTGAGCCGGGTTGGCCGCAGGACAACAGGTGGCAGCAGTACGGGGAGGCCATCTGCGTTCCAGGGAGGAACTGCAACCGGGGCTGCGGGCTCACCCGACCCAGCTCACCAGGGCTTTTCTCCTGATTTTTCTTGCGAAAGTTTTACAGTTCTAGGTTTCATATTTGAACCTGTCATAGACGCTGAGTTACTGTCTGCTGAGCAGTCACCTTACCTGTCACAGTCTTCTGTCTTATTATAAATATTCATTCCCTGTCTGTGACACGTGTTCACTCCCACCCCACGGACCTCAGGTATCCCAGCCCAGCCCAGCACCGGCCTGAAGTTGGGTCTTGTGGTCTACATGCAGCGTGGCTCCTTGTGATCGGGAGACATGTCCCCAAAACCCTACAGACTCCGAAAGCACAGGCAGGGTGGCTGCCTTCATGAAGGGAAGAAACCGCTGCCACGTGTTGTCTGAATTGCGTGGAGCAGACGTCGCCAGCTCCCCACTCCCAGGTCCTCATGCTCCCGGGGCTGGCTGACGTTCCCCTTCGTGCTCTGTGGCTCTCAGCTGTGTCCTGGGACGTCCTCCTCTTTCCCCCCTCAGCCACTTCTGAGGAGGGCGTTAGAGAGCCTGCCCTTCATGGTGGCTGATGGCGGCCTCCGCTGTGTCTGTGAGCGTCGTAGGTATCTCTGCCCAGGACGGGCCGAAAGCTTTGTCTCAGAACTGCATGATTCCATCTATGGCTCAGTCTTGTTGCTCCTGGCCTCCGGGGAAGCAGGTCTCAGCCGTGTTCAGGTGACTCTGGGTGGCTGTAGTCTGTCTGTTGGGAAGAGGCCACGTGGAAGGGTTCGGGGAGGCAGATGGCCTAGGGAGGGTCGGCACCTCCTTTTCCTGACACTGGCTTCATTTCAGGCAAAGCTGGCCAAGAATTACGGCATGACCCGCATGGACCCCTACTGCCGCCTGCGCCTGGGCTACGCGGTATACGAGACGCCCACGGCTCACAACGGCGCCAAGAGCCCCCGCTGGAACAAGGTCATCCACTGTACAGTGCCCCCAGGCGTGGACTCCTTCTATCTGGAGATCTTCGATGAGGTGAGAGGGGCGTGCCAGCTGTCACGGAGGCCACACGTGGCTGAGCGTGGCTGCTGTGGGAACACACCTGCTGACACTGCCTGGTTCCTGGCCAGCTTCGAGGCAGGGCCCCACACCTGGTGTTTTATTGGGTGCATGACAGGGTCCCACTCTCCCTAAGGAATATGGAAAAGAGAGACTGTTTCCAGCTCCTCGAATGCCCTTACGTTTGGAAACATCCCTAATGACAAGCGCTGACCTTCTAGGGACAGCGTGCACGTGTGCCCTCCGTGGGATGCACCAGGGCTGGCCGCTCACAGCAGTGGGACTCCAGTGAGTCCGGCCGCCTGCCGGGTGGGAAAGCTGCTCTTGGTGGTGGGAGTGGCTGTGGCCCTCGAGGGTCCTGGGTCCCTTCTGCGGCCGCACCTGCAGCGTTTCTGAGGGACACTTGGAAGGTCAGAGGGGATGCGGCGAGGCTGTCGCTCAGCGTGGTCCTGGCACCTCGCACCTGTGAAGCTGGAGCCCGGATTGGGGTGGGGAGCAGCATGGGGCAGCCAGGCCAGCAGACGGCCAGCCCCGCCCCACTCCCCCAGGCCCTGCCTTTTCCTCTGGGCTTTTCCCTTCCAACCCCAACCCTGTTTTCCCCTTCCGGCCCTCAGAAGAGTAGAGAGCTCATGGGAGGTACAGAGGCCGCTGTGGGAGGCAGGCCCCATGTCCTCTCCAGCCTGCGTCCCGGCGGCTCTGGGGCTTGGGAGGTGGCAGCTGGTGGAGCAAGGATGGGGCCTCGAGGGCTGGGGAGGAGCAGCCAGTGTCCCTGAACTGGACCTGGAGGAGGACAGCAGCCCAGGGCTCTCCCTCTGCCCAGCCCCAGACCTGGCCCTGGCCCGTCCTGGTCAGGAGAGGGAAAGAGGAGTCCCCTGCGCCGTTGCTTATCGTGAAGCCTGCGCTGCTGGAGGGCCTCATGCTGGGAGCGCAGGTCCACCAGTGAGTCGCAGACTGGAGACGGGCCCACGGTGGTGCAGCTACAGGGGCAGGCGGCCTCTTCCCTGATACCCTGGGCCTGTCCCTTTTGTCTCCCCAAGAGAGCCTTCTCCATGGACGACCGCATCGCCTGGACCCACATCACCATCCCTGAGTCCCTGCGGCAGGGCAAGGTGGAAGACAAGTGGTACAGCCTGAGCGGGAGGCAGGGGGACGACAAGGAGGGCATGATCAACCTCGTCATGTCCTACGCGGTGAGCTGTGGGCCTGGCATTAGGGCAGGGTGCATCAGGGCAGGGCGGAGCGTATCGGGGTATGTTGGGGCACATGGGGGCCATGCCACCCAGTGGACACCCTGGTCTTTTTCCTGCAGGTGCCAAGCCCATAAGCCAGCAGGGTCAGTGTTTTGAGGACAGCGGGTAGGGGCCCTGGGGTGATTTGGTGGCTGAGAGGGGCTGCCCTGCCCACTGTGCCTGCTCACGTGTTCTGTCTGGAAAAAGCGTCGGGGTTGTTTGGTGGTCTCCACTGCAGGCCCGTGTCCTCAGAGGCCCCCCCACAGTCCTGCCAAGGCCTGCCCTTAGGGTCCAGGTGGGCAGACCCCTCTGGGGTCTGAGATACAGTCCTGGGCCCTGCAGGTTGCGAGGCTCTGGCCAGGACGTGGCAGGGTGTCTCAGTGGAGACGGGTGGGGAGAGTCTGGGGCCCGCTGCCCTCGGGGTCGGGAAATCGAGGCCTGGCCATGCTAGGCAGTGGGGCCAGCATGCCAGCCACCCTGGCTCCCAGCTGTCTCTGTCCTCAGTGCACCTGCAGCTCCTGGGGGCATCAGGAGGGTCAGTTAGAGGATCCCGGACTTGGAGCTCTGCCACCTCCTCTGTATTCTCACCCAGCGTCAGGAGGGTCAGTTAGAGGATCCCAGACTCAGGGCTCTGCCATGTCTTCTGTATTCTCGCCCAGCGTCAGGAGGGTCAGTTAGAGGATCCCAGACTCAGGGCTCTGCCGCCTCCTCTGTATTCTCACCCAGTGTCAGGAGGGTCAGTTAGAGGATCCCAGACTCAGGGCTCTGCCGACTCCTTTGATTCTCATCCAGGGGTTTTTAGGTGGTGGTGGTTGAGACGTGGTGCTGTGGTAAACATCAGGCAGATGTGGGCAGAGGGCACAGCAGGGCGTGGCTCTTCTGGGCAGTCTTGGCTCCTCCCACCCCCTTTTTGTTAATGCTGGGATATTTTAAAGCAAGTCCCACCATGAGTGACTCCTCGTAAATGTCTCATGATGCGTCTTTATAATAGACACTTTTATACAAACACAAAACATCATAGCACTGCAGTGACTTATCTGCAGTTCACATCTGAACTAAACTCAGAGATGACAGCAGCCCAGTGTGCTTCCCCCAGGCCGACCCGATGCCTGCACTGGGATGTCCCTCCTGACGCTGCATGCTCTTGGTCACATCCCAGTTAGCGGGGGGTCTGTGAGTCTCACTGTGTGATGTCACGTCCCGGCTGGTAGGAGGTGGAGTGGGGGCCAGATGTCCCCAGGGACTGTGCATCCAGATCTCACATCTGGCCTGAGGGCTGGCATGGCGACGGTGATTCTGGAAATCACGAGGTTCTGATATGTTTGGCGTGTTCTGCTCTGACCCCGAAACCATCTCTGCTGTGTTTCAGGTGCTGCCAGCTGCCATGGTGATGCCACCCCAGCCCGTGGTCCTGATGCCAACGGTGTACCAGCAGGGCGTTGGCTATGTGCCCATCACAGGTGCGTGTGTTCCCTCTTCCTTAGGTGCCTCTCCCCTGAGAAACTCTGGGGGCAGAGGGCGGGCGCAGGAGGAGGGAAGGGGGTTTAGAGCTCTAGAATCCTGCAGACATGCTGACTGTACGCAGACCCTTCAGCCAGGGAGCCAGGCGTTGCGTCTGAGTTTTGTGTGCATATATAGAAAAAGGATCTGTCTTTTCATGCAGATCCTTCAGGCCAGGGAGCCAGGGGTTAACGTTTGAATTTTGTATACGCATATAGAAAATAGAATCGGTCTTTTCCTGTTGGCGCAAATGAGTTGAAATCGTCAGAGCTGTGGAAATGCGGCTTTGCAGCCCCGTAGTGCCAGTGCTCTGCAGGAGGACCTCACGCTCCTGTCAGGTGACGTGTGCCACGCACTGCGCCGTTGTGTCCTTCGTCGCTGTTAGGAGCGAGCAGCCTACAGCTGCAGCAGCACGAGGCTGGGATGTCGCTTTTCGTGCTGTTGCGTTTTCAGTCCTGCTGTGGCTGTCGCAGCAGCTGATGCAAGGCAGGCCCCCACCATGGGCGGGCCCAGCTGTCCTCAGCAGGTGGGGAGACCACGTCCCGTGAGAGGAGGTGCTCGGTGGGGAGCCTGTGGTCACCCTGATTCTCCTCCCGTGGTGGCCTCTGTCTTGGTCCAGGGAGCTGGTGTCCAAGCAGAGCACTGGTCCCTCTTCACTGGGGCGTGGAGGCCAGAGGCCAAGGCCTTGGAAGTGCCCCGGTTTCGGGCAGGACGTTGGACATTTGTGGTGGTATGGGAGAGGGTCAGGGCATTAGGGATACATGATATTGTAGGGGAGGGGCAGGGCATTGGGGATGCATGGTGTGGGGGAGGGTCAGGGTGTTGGGGATGCGTGGTGTTGTGGGGGAGGGTCAGGGCGTTGGGGTTGCGTGGTGTGGGGGAGGGCAGGGCGTTGGGGATGCATGGTGTTGTCGGGGAGGGTCTCGGGGACTGCATGGGGCCCAGCTCCCTGTGCTTGGGCTGCTTTGGGGTCAGGGCGGGATGAGCTGCTAGCAGGCAAGAGTGCCAGGAAGCCATTGCTGATGTCCAGCCCAGCTGGAGTGGAGAGGCCTGGTCCACACCCCAGTCCCGCAAGCATCCCGCACAGATGCAGAAAGGCCACCTTGGGAGTCGGGACCTGGCCCTAGACCTACCCCAGTGTGGCAGGAAATGCAGCCTGACTGTGGGAAGGAGGAGATGGCACTGGGAGACTCGAACTGTCCTTGAGCGTTGGGGATGTTCTCTGCTGTTGGGTGCCAGCCCCAGGCTGTACGTGGTGCCCTCAGTCTGGGTGGTGACCAGGGAGTGAGAAGAAATAGATAAAGACGAGAGTTGAGTTTCACAGCATGGGTCCGGGAGACCAGCGCAGTGGCACGATGGCGTTGGCCCGAGCTCTGGGCTCCACACACTTTCATTAGGTGCATCGTCTCATTAATCTTGCAGGCTGTGGTGAGGGGAGGTAGGAAGGATAAACTAAAAGCCATTGTGGGGTAAGACAGCCGGGGGGGATCATGCAGCATTCAACAGCACATGTGTTTCTTCTAAGAAACGCTAACTTAGAACACTGAGCTTTACCACCCGTGGTTATCAAGGTGCCTCTGCATAGGAGCACAGCAGATGAGGCGCCGCCAGGTCTGACCACACACAGTGTGTCAAGGGGCTTTATCTCCCGAGCATGGCCGACACAGCACTATCAGAGTTACTCCATATTCTGAGAACCTAGGCAGAGCCAGTGGCGTTCTGGTTATCTCTGCCCTGCAAGGCCTTCCTGCCTTGCAAGCTCCTATATGCAGCGACCCTCCTGAGTCTTGTGAGTGGAGGTTGCATTCCTTCCCGGAGTTCTTGGACAGGCCCTCTTTATGAGACCCTCACACAGACCCTGTGTTGGGAAGAGATCATGGGACCAAAGCCGTCTTTCCTGCCTTGCACCCACACCGCAGCGTTCCTTGGTTTTAAAGCTCTCAGATAGTCTTTACTGTAGGCCTCCTGTTACCGCTTAGTTTTTGTTTGCACAGGCCTTAAACAGTTTTTATTGTACTGCACCATAGTTTGGAGTTTTCCTAACTCAGTATTTGATCTGTGGCACGAATCTCAGTGTATGAAAGCAAAGCAAGCTTGTAATCATTTACCTAGAAATAACGTAGGTCTGCCCTGGCCGTCTCGGCCCACGCTGTGATGAAACTGCTTGTGGCCTCCTCCTCACTTGCTCCCATCTGCAGACTCTGCTTCCAAGTAAAGCCGCCTGCAGGTGCCAGAGCAAAGAGCAGAGCCCATGTCTGAGTGGGACCTCCGTAGTGTCCGGCGTCTTAGAAAACCACCAGCCCAGCAGAGGCAGCACCTGCGCCCGGTCACTGAGGAAAGAATGCTTCCTAGGAAGTGAGTGGAGGTGACCCAGAAACGCAGAACCCGCCGAGAGGCGTTCAGAGTTAGAGGATGGCGGGCATCTGGATAAGCAGAAGAGCAGGGACCTCAGCAGAGAGGCAGGGGTGCCTGGGAGCCCCACAGCTGTTCTTGAGCCCACAGCATGGCCAGGGGAGCTCCGCTGCCCTGGGGGCCCTGATGTGCCCTGGATGCTCCCTGGAGTGGCTCCTGGGGGGCTCGGGTTTGTAACTGGGACAGTGCAGAACCACCGTCCTGGGATCGGAGTGTCTCCTGTGGCCTGCAGTTCCTAGGGCTGATGAGCTGCTGCTTCTGATTGGCCTGAGTTGGAGGCAGATGGGCACCTGAAAGACAGAGACCAGGCCCTCCGGCTTCCCCAGGCTGGAAGTCCCTGCCCACGTGGGCGGGGCTGTTCACTCGCCGAGGCTGTGGGAGGATCCTCCTTGTCTCCAGCTTCTGGGCCGGGCGCTCTGTGGCTGCCTCCTCCTCCTCGTCTCCTCTTCCCATGAGGACCCCAGTCCGTGGATCGAGGCTCACCCACCGCAGCGTGCCCTCGTCCTCACCCACTCACATCTGCACACTCCGGCCAAGACCGCCTGCGCAGGCTGCGCGTAGGACGCACTTGTCCTTCTGCGGGGTGCAGTTCCCTGGACTGTGGATACAGCACTGGACGTATCTGGCTAAGAGCATTCAGATAACAGTAACAGTGATGGGCTTACCTCTTTCTGGTTCCTATCCCTCATTCTCGTTGTAAATGCCTTTAAAGTTTGTCCTGAAACATTTATTTTAGGAAAGCCTAGATTTCTGTATAAACAGACTTTGCAATTTTCTTTTCATGTACATTGTACATTTTGAAACAGCCCCACACTTCATAGGAAAGTTACCAAGGACATGCAGGAATGTCTGCCAGAGCCTGTGGGGACCCGTCCACCTGACACCCCCAGCCCCGCGCCAGGGCGTGTGTTTCCCATAAGCAGGGGATACCTGCACAGGACAGCCATCCAGGTGGGAGCTGATGTGGACGCGTTGGTACTGTCCTCTGCTTGGACACCGTCTGAGTGTCTCGGGGGTCGCAGTGTCCAGGCCAGGGTCACTGGCCCTCCGTGACCTCGCCACCTCGGCCTGGAGGAGTCCCTGTCTTGCTCCTAGGGTGTGCCCTGGCCAGGGACCTGGTGGGGCTGCCGACGTGGCCTTGCAGGGCAGGGCTGAGTCTTCCGGGACTCCACCCAGTGCAGGCTAGTAGTGTGACTTGCTCAGCCCTCACGGCGGGCTCTGCCCGGCTGCTCCCCACGAACTGAGTGTCCCGTGTGGGAGGCACCTCGGGACCCCTCGAAGATCCCGTCCACTTTGCTCAGTGAAAAACCAGAGTCCCCCGCAAAGCAGCTCAGAAACCAGGTGCGCCGAGATCAGGTGTGGCCACAACAGTGGGGAAGGGAGGCCGGGACACAGAGGCGCGGCTTGATCATTAAAGCGTTTATCCCAGGTGTCAGCAGTTTGGATCGACGATTTCCTGTTTTATTCCTTGGGTTAGAATCCTTTACAAACATGGTTTTTTTTTTTCACTCAAATCCCAGATTTGGCCAGAGGGAGCCCCCCAGGCGGGGCCTTTGTCCTTTGGCCTAGTCCTGTCCTCCTCTGGGCCCCTCCCTGCTTTCTGGCCCTGCAAGAAACCCCGGGCTCTGTGCACTTCCCGCTTCAGCCCTGGCGTTAGCTGTTTCTCCAAGGAGCCCTGGTTCCCGTTAGGCGAGCATTGCTTTTAGAAGGCTTTGAAGAATTTTCTAGTTACCCTAACAGTACTGTTTAGAGTGTGAATAAGGCATCCTTCTTCACTGGAAGCCGATGCCCTCATTTTCCTCTGAGCACCCTAATTTCTGAACCTCTGTGATCACAGCCCATCCTCCCAGAAGCCGTTGCCAGCTGAAGGGCGAGGTCTGCAGAGACCTCCGAGAGGCTGGCGGCTGCTGTGGTCAGTGCGTCTCAGATTGACCGGGGAAGCATGGTAGATTTACACCGGGGTTTTCTTCTCAGAAGTGGAATCTCAAAGTGCGTCTCCACCAGGCAGGCGTGGTGGATTTACACTAGGGTTTTCTTCTCAGAGTGCATCTCGGCCAGGGCATTTGTGTGGCCCACAGCTTCAACTCTCTGTGACTCACGTCATGCAGAAGCCTGCGCTGTGTGCTCTGCCCTGCTGTGCGGTGCTGGCGGCCTCAGGCCTGCGTGCACGCAGAGTGGCCTGGACGAGCCCTCTGGTGACGCGGGGCTGCGAGCGGGCCAGGAAAAGAGAGCCGGGCTTCTCAGGGCCCTCCTGCGTCTGCCAGTCCCTTCAGCCACTCCTTTGTTCAGCTGCCACCTGTTGAGCACTACCTGGAGACCCCCACGTGGGGCACAGGTCTCGGGGGCTTCCTGTGCCCATGGGGTGTGCTCAGGCCCCAGCGCTTCCTGTGGTGCCTCAGCCCGGCCACCGCCTTTACAGAGAGTGCAGGCAGGAGACTGAGGGCTGAGCATCCGCCGAGCCCTCGCAAGGACCGTCCACTTCCTCAGTGAGACCCAGAGCCCCACAAAGCAGCTCAGACGCTGGGTGTATCGAGATGAGGGCGCCTGCTTCACAAAAATCAAGTGTGACCGCAGCGGTGAGGAAGGGAGGCTGGACACAAGCACAGCTTGTTTGTTAAAGTGTTTACACCGTGATCATGGCCTGAAGACAACTGTTTCAGTTTCGATGTTTTTTAAACAAAGGATTGATTACCAAATTAATTAGGTATTTTACAGATTGCAGATAATTTAGTGGCAGGTATCACGTGGTTATAGTGAGTTTCTTAGCCTCAATTTTAAGGAAATATCTAGGCGTGAAGTGTCTGGAAACTGCATGGCCTCGGAAAGCGCGTTCTCTTCCGTGGAGCTGCAGACTGGCCAGAAACGGGTTGGTGACAGCAGCCAACTGCTCAATTTCCCGTGCCTTCTCCCCGTGTGAGAGACCAGTGTGGCTGCCACTGGGCCTCAGCCTGGCCTGCACCATCCCTCCGGCTGTCCCTGGCACAGAGGCACACTTGCTCTGGCCACAGCCACTGCCAGGGATCTGCCCTGAGGGTCCCCACAAGACTGAGAGGTGCTGAGGCGGCACCAGCACGCTTCCTCTGGGCCCTGCTCGATCTCCCCCACCGCGCTGCTTTCCACCTCCTTCTGCCAGGTGGTGGGAAGAGAGTCAGCGTGGAAGGTGGGGTGTCCAGCGCCTCCCCAGCCTGGCCTCGGACAGGTAGCGCGGGGCTGCGTGGGCTCGTTCCTGTGCCCACTGGGGCTGTAGGTGCTGGTCAGCGCTGTTCCCATCTGTTCCCTTGTGCACCTCTGTTTCACACAGGGCTGGAGTGCTTTGCTCTGGGTGGGGCAGAGCTGCGGCCCCACGTCCTCACCAGCGCGGCCCCTCCCCTCCGCAGCCCCAGTCTCTGTGGGCACAACCCCCATGGGTTTCTGTCGAGCCAACCAGACTGCAGCGTGGATGCCTGTCCACAAAGCACAAACACGCAGGTGGACGATGAGAGAGGGGTCCACAGAGAGCATGCACAGTGACACCAGACACGAGGCAGCCGGCGTCCACAGTGCCTGTGAGTTAGAGGGGCCAGCCAAGGGCCCACTTGCACGGCCAGGCACGCTTCCCCTCACACGCGGAATTCCAGTGAATGGGGAGTTTGCAGCTGAGCAGCATATGCTGGTTAAAATATGAAATGCTTCCATTCAAAATGAGAAGTGGACGCTTAAAAGTTTCCCGCACTGTCACTTGGAATTCTCTGCCGTTGTGTTTTTTAACCCGCTAACTTGAGTGCTTTGAAACAAAGAATCACGTAAGTTTTCTTCTTTGTGATACGCTCTCCAGAGTGAGAAGCACCGACCAGCCTTGTGTTTCCAGAACAGTCTCTGAGCTGGATGTTCGTCCCCACCTGCTCTTCGGACTTTGTTCCACTATGGTGTGAAGCCGCCCCACGCCTTCAGCCTGACGGGGCAGTGCTCCCCTGCCCACCACAGCCAGGCCCCGCCAGGCTGCGTGGTCTCAGTTCAGGCCTTCCAGACCAGTGCTTCCTGAACGGGAAAGCAGCAGGTTTTGGTTTTCGGGATACCGTTGTGTTTGTGAGTGGAGAATTTGACTTTGCCGAGACCTGACTGCAGAGTCCCACAGTGTGAAGATCGTGAGGTAGGGCCTGTCCCGTCTGCTGCACATCTGTCGTGTAGACTCAGGTGTGGCGGGGTCGGGGAGTGCGGCAGATGGCAGGGACTCAGCAAAGCCACCATCCTCTTCCCAGGGCCGCTACAGGTAAGGTCTGGGCTGCCCTCGGCTCCCGTGGCATCCTGACTGCCCACGTCTGGGGGACTTGGGGCTCTGCCAGGCCCCAGAGCTTCTGGTCTGTCCTTGTCCTGAAGTCTCCAGGCAGCCCCGACACAGCACACTCAGTGTTCCCAGAGAGCTTGATGGACATGTCCACACTTGGTAACCGGCATGGGTCACACTGAGGCCAGGCACACGGCCTGTGACCTGCATGCAGGAGGGAGGGGAATGGGCTGCGTATTACCCCTCAACCCACACCACGGAGGCACCCGCCTCTGCCCCCGGGGGTGCCTGGTCCCAAATGTGCTGGGGCCGTGCTCGCTTGAGGGCCAGTGGGCGCCACGGCCCCTTATTGTTTTGGAGCATCCAGGCCGTGACGTTGTCGTCGCCATCGTCGATTTTGCAGCCATACCCGCTTCCCCCATCCCTTCTCCATCAGGCTGGTAAAGCCTAGAGAGAGTGGCTGGGTCAAAGTGCACTGCCTCCATTCCTCACACTGCCGCGCTGTGGGGAGCTGTGTGGGCAGGCACGGGATGGCCGAGCTCCGGTCCACCTGCCAGCCAGGGCGCCCAGGAAGCCACGGGGGTCCCTCCAGGACAGGCAGCACCCGAGCCTTCGTCTTGTTTGAGGAAGAAGAAAGGGGTGAGGGTGGCCGAGTCCCCACCCGGCCATTGTTTGGTTCATTTTTTCCTCATTACTGAAAGGCTGGTCAGCGTGGGGATGATGCTTTCCTGCTGAGGTGAGGTGTCCAGTGGCCAGGACGAGGCAGGCATAGGTGTGGAGGAAGGGTGGGCCTGGGAGGAAGGACCTGGGAAGTGGAGGCCTTCCTTGCTGAGGAGCCCTGGCCATAGCAGGAGGTGCTGGAGGCTTGGCGGCGAGCCCTGTCCGCTCTGTTTCCACCGCTGCCGATGTTGGTTCAGGCCGGAGTTAAAGTGGCTTCTGCTGCCTTTAGGGTCCTCTCAATGTAGAAAAGAACAGAAGTCCTCTCCTAAGATTGTGGCTCTAGTACCCCAGTGGGTCTGGCTGGGAGATTGTGCTTTTAAAGGTGAACGAATGGGTGAGTGGTGAACCCGTGCAGTGCTCTAGCTGCTGCTGCAGGAGGAGCCGTGCGCACCCCGCATGTGCTCAGGGCTGTCTGTGGGTGCCAGTAGGCAAGTCTCAGGTCCGGCCAACCGCGCCTTGAGGGGTGTGTGAGCTGCAGTGACTGAAGCGCTGTGCAAGCTGCTCCTTGATAGATACCGTCTCAGTGTCTCTCGCATCTGACACAGGCGCGCACAGCTGTGGGGTGGCGATGCAGGGACCCTGGACAGTGGCCCCGTGGCACTGAGGGCCCACTGGGCACCGCACCTGCTGCCCGACTTGAGTGTTAGTGAGCGTCGTCTTGGCTGGGTGTTTACGTGTGTGTTGGAGTCATTGTGGCATCAGGGTGAGTTTGGTGAGTGTCTTGGGTGGGTGTTTGCACGTGTGTTGGAGTCATCCTCAGGGTTAGCGTGCAGCTCTCTTGAGGTCTTCAGTGCCTGTGGTGACTGTTTCCTTCCCAGCACACAGTTCTAGGGACATACCTGTCAGGCTGCAAAAGCATCTTCTAGAATGTCTGATAAATGAGGAGGCCCCAGACCTTGCAGTGTCTGGATAAACAAGTGTGGCATTTTGTGTGGCCCATGCCCAGATGAAGAGGACGTCTGTGCCCTCTGGTCAGTGAAGAAAAGCATGCACAGGGCAAATTCATGCGTCTTTAGGGATCAGAACACCCCGCTGTGTCCCCCTACCCCAGCCTGCTAATTATAAAATACACTCAAGGAAGATTTGAAAGAGCAAACTTTCATATTTATATGAAAGGGAGATGAGTTCATGAAGGGGGTGTCACAGAGACCCCAATTCCCCATGGCTGTACCTGGGGTTGGTGTTGGAGGGTACGGGTGTCGGTGGGTTGGTGTTGGAGGGTACGGGTGTCGGTGGGTTGGTGTTGGGTGTTGGAGGGTACGGGTGTCGGTGGGTTGGTGTTGGAGGGTGCGGTGTCGGTGGGTTGGTGTTGGGGGGTACGGGTGTCGGTAGTTTGGTGTTGGAGGGTACGGGTGTCGGTGGGTGGGTGTTGGAGGGTGCGGTGTTGGTGGTTTGGTGTTGGAGGGTACGGGTGTCGGTGGGTCGGGGTTGGAGGGTCCGGGTGACGGGGCGTGGGTGGTGGAGGGACAGGGTGTCAGAGGATCGCTGTTGGACGTTACGGGTGTCGCTCGGTCGCTATTG
>CAUYNN010082053.1:0-32362 GCA_963574175.1 Chiropotes sagulatus | reverse complement strand
GGAAAAAGAAGAAGCCATTCTGTATTAGATTAACTAGTTTTGCTGAATGCTGTCTGTTAATTTAAAAATTAATATTTTTCCAAGGACATATTTAAATTCTGAAAGTTATTCACTAAACATCAAAGAATACTTTTAGTACATGAGAAGATTTTTAAAAACATTGACACCTTAACTAAATATGACACAAATTTTAAAGAAAAAGTGATTAGAAAATAAAAGTAGCATCTGACAAGTATGTGATGCACCCTCTGTGGTGCCAACTGCTCCTGTTTGTTGAGAGTCCTTCCTCTGTTCTGCCTCCCCCATCTCATTGCTGATTCCTCTTTTTGTCTATTTTAATTTCTCTATTCCATTCTCAGGTCACCTTCTCTCACTCTTTTTGTGTCTTTTTATGTCCAATCTCACCCACACCACCTTGATTCTTTACTTTACCTTCTCTAGTTCTCCCCAACGCTTATTTATTTATTTATTTACTTTTTAGACAGAGTCTTGTCTGGTTAAGCCACTGCACCTGGCTTTCCTAACTCTTATTTACTCACTGTTTCTCTGGTTCTTACTCTTTATGGCTGTCTTCTCTCCTCATCCTTCTCACCTTGATATTCACAGAGATAGAATAGTCTGGTCCCAGCCCAGGAATGGCACGTGTGAGGTATTTAAACACACCCTGGCAGGCACAGTCTGTGAAGAATAATTGAGGACATAAGAAGACGAGATGTCACAGGACAGAACAGTCACTTTCCCCAGCCCAGGATCAGGTGCCTACCTGGGCAGTAACTGAGAAAGCGTGTCCTGGAAAGCAGCAGTGCATGGCCTCGGGGGTTCTCAGGTTAGAGCAGAGGTCTCTCTATCTTTACAGTGTGTTTCTGTAATTTTACATCTAACTTTCATTTTCTAAATTGCTGTATGTCTTGTGTGGGGTGTGAAGAATGAGGCTTATAAAATGTGTAGTTCTTAGGAGATACATAGATTCACCTTTTGCATAACATTTTTTTCTTATTTCCAGAAATAGAACAGATAAATCAGAAATAAAGCCAAATACAAGAAGTAAATTTTCAACAAAGCAGACAAAAACATACACTAAAAAAACCACACTTTATTCAATAAAAGATGCTAAAAAATTGTTTAGCCACATGTAGAATAATAAAACTGAATACTTTCCTTATACCTTACACAAAAATTAACTCAAGATGGATTAAAGACTTAAACATACGATCTAACACCATAAAAAACCTGGAAGAAAACCTATGCAATACCATTCAGGACATAGGTATGGGCAAAGACTATGACTAAAACACCAAAACCAATGGCAACAAAAGCCAAAATAGACAAATCAGATCCAATTAAACTAAAGATCTTCTGCACAGTAAAAGAAACTAACATCAGAGTGAACAGGCAACCTACAGAAATGGGAGAAAATTTTTCAATTTACCCATCTGACAAAGGACTAATATCCAGAATCTACAAAGAACTTAAACAAATTTACAAGAAAAAAATAAACAATCACATCAAAAAGTGGGTGAAGGATTTGAACAGACACTTCTCTGAAGGACACATTTATGCAGCCAACAAACATATGAAAAAAAACCTCATTATCAGTGATCATTAGAGAAATGCAAATCAAAACCACAATGAGAGACCATCTTATGCTGGTTAGAATGACGATCATCAAAAAATCAAGATACAACAGATGCTGGAGAGGATGTGGAGAAATAGGAACGCTTTTACACTGTTGGTGAGAGTAAATTAGGTCAACCATTGTGGAAGACAGTGTGGTGATTCCTCAAGGATCTAGAACTAGAAATACTATTTGACCCAGCAATCCCATTACTGGGTATATACCCAAAGGATTATAAATCATTCTACTATAAAGACACATGTGCACGTATGTTTATTGTGGCACTGTTCAGAATAGCAAAGACTTGGAACCAACTCAAGTGCCCATCAATGATAGACTGGATAAAGAAAATGTGGCACATATACACCATGGAATACTATGCAGCCATAAAAATGGATGAGTTCATGTCCTTTGCAAAGACATGGATGAAGCTAGAAATCATCATTCTCAGCAAACTGACACAAGAACAGAAAACCAAACATTACATGTTCTCACTCACAAGTGGGTGTTGAATAGTGAGATCGCATGAACACAGGGAGGGGAACATTACACACTAGGGCCTGTTGTTGGGATGGAAGACTGGAGAAGAGATAGGATTAGGAGAAATACCTAATGTAGATAACAGGGTGATGGATGCAGCAAACCACCATGGCATGTGTATACATATGTAACAAACCTGTATCATCTACACATGTATCCCAGAACTTAAAGTATAATAAAAGTTTTTTTAAAAAGAGAAGAAAATGTAATAAAAAATCACTAAGAGATAATTTTGCTAAAAGATATTTTTCTTTCATTGGCATTGATGTCTTATATGACAAGTGAGCATACATACTCAGAATACGAATATATGTGTCATTCCTTATGTTAAAAGAGTATTATTCACCATGTACTTATGTTTTAGCTTAATATTTGTCAGAATATATAGCACTTCTGGTACTTTTTTTTTTTTGATGGAGTCTCACTCTGTTACCCAGGCTGGAGTGCAGTGGTGTGATCTTGGTTCCCTGCAACCTCTGCCTCCCGTGCTTAAGCGATTCTCCTGTCTCAGTCCCCTAGTAGCTGGAATTACAGGCACCTGCCACCACACCTGGCTAATTTTTATATTTTTAGTAGAGACGGAGTTTCACCATGTGGGCCAGGTTGGTCTCAAACTCCTGATCTCAGGTAATCTGCTTGCCTCAGTCTCCCAAAGTGCTGGGATTACAGGTGTGAGGTAAGGAAATGGCCTTTAGGGCCAAATCACCTGTTTTGATTCCTGCTTTACAGCTTACTAGCTTTGTACTCTGGGAAATTCACATCATCAGTCTTGTCACTGCTTATTCATTTGTACTATGTAGATACTACTAATATGTAGTATATTACTATTAATATGCTAATAAGATTGTTATTGTCAAAACACACTGAGCAGTGCCTGCCACACAGCAAGCACTGTATACCCATGCTGCTATTAATTTAAGGTACATAAATTGCTATCACTGTTCTCATTTAGCACGCTGTATTTATTGAGTTTGTTTCTCATAATTTGGGGGAGACATGCATTCAATGGACTGTGCTGTATTTATACCTAGAAGACCAAGCCTTGCTGACCTTTTGATGCCCTCAGGGAGACAACTCTCCTTTTGAAAACTTCATAGAGGAAACCATCAACTTGCTTGATATTATTAAATTATTGTTTGTTATTTTAAAATTAGAAGGTATACAGAAAAAATATTATTCTTGAGATAAATTATTGTAAATACACATGACTTATGTTCTTTCACCCCAGAGCCCCAAACGTCTGATTCTCATTTAAGTTCAGATATGCTTCATCATAAGCTACAACTGTCATCTGGCAAGAAGTTGCCTTTTGAAAGGTCATAGATGAGTAATACAAAAGCATACAACTCATTTCTTGTAAAATATTAGATTGCTTTAAATTTGAAGGTAGAACACGAAGTTATCAGCCATTCTTTTCAAAGTGAGTTACAGGTTGCCTTACAATTTCTGATGGCTCATCATTTACACCAAAGAGAACAAGTTAAGGAAGAGAATCCGTACACACACCACACACACACACACACACACACACACACACACACTCTCTCTCTCTCTCTCTCTCTCTCATATATTCAGTATAGTAAGTAGATGTGACATGATGACAATGATTATGAAAACATAATTTAAATTTCCCAGGATAGTTTGTAAAATCATTTCTCAAGCATAATCCATTAATCCTCTTTCTAACCACGTGATGAAGGTAACACTTGACAAATTTCTAACTAATTTGTTCATTTACATGACATTCAAAACAGAGTTAACCCAGGTGATGAAGACAACACAGATTTCTTACCACATATGTTCATTTACATGACATTCAAAGTAGAGTTAATCCAGGTTGTTAAGGTATTGATATACTTTCAATAGCAGGATATGTGGTCTGCACAGTTTGACTTCACTAAGAAACATGAATAAATGGTTACAAATACTTTGAGTGAAGGAGAATGAAAAGACTGGCTCTAATTCTGTAGTGAAAAGTTATGAGATTTTTAAAAAAATGTTATTTTTATTTTTATTGTACTTTAAGTTCTGGGATACATGTGCAGATCTTGCAGGATTATTGCATAGGTACACACATGCCATGGTGGTTTGCTGTCTCCATAACCCCATCACCTACATCAGGCATTTCTCTCACTGTTATCCCTCCCCAATCTCCCTGCTCCCTGCTGTCCCTCTCCTAGCTCCCCACCTCCCAGCAGACCCCAGTGTGTGATGTTCCCCTTCCTGTGGGAAGCATTTCCTTTGAAAACTGGCAACAGACAAGGATGCTCTCTCTCACCACTCCTATTCAATATAGTATTGGAAGTTATAGCCAGAGAAATCAGGCAAGAAAAAGAAATAAAAGGTATTCGATTAGGAAAAGAGGAAGTCAAATTGTCTCTATTTGCAGATGACATGATTGTATATTTAGAAGACCCCATTGTCTCAGCCCAAAATCTCCTTAATCTGATAAACAACTTCAGCAAAGTTATGAGATTTTAAAAGTTAATCATCTCCTAATTGTTATCGGAAGATGAAAGCTACTTGAAAATAAACCAAAAGAAATTACGAGATTTATCCTTGCTTGAAAGTATTTTCTTATTTTTCTAATTTAGACATGTATTATGATAAGGAGGAACATAATAAAAATTCATAGAAGTATACTATATGTGGGTCAAATATACCAGTTTGGCAGATTGAGTCATAATATAATATGGACAATCTAAATTATATAATGGGCTCAATTTATTTAACAAATAATAAATAAATTTTTAAAAATTCTCTACTGTTAAAGAAGATGCCTTTCTTTCAGCACCTAAAGAATATGCATTTATGCATTCATTCAACGATTCTATATTAGCCCATGAAGAATATATCGACTGAATTTATGTGAGGAAGGAGGGTGGTGGTGTTGGGGAAGGTGAGGCTTTATTAGTTTCTTACTACATCTCAAAATTACTTTATAAAATATTGACACATATGACCACATTAAAACTTAAAACTCTTGAAAGTCAACCAGAAATCTAAGAAAATCAGTTATGATATACATGACACAAATGAATGGTAGCCTTAATATCCTTAAAACATAAAAAAACTACAAATCTATTTACTATTCTTTCTTCTTCATTTATTCATTCCACAAATAGTATATTTTTCTAGACCAGAGTTTGGCAAATTTCTTTTTCTGTAAACGACCAGAGAGTAAATATGTTCAATTGTGCAAGCTATAAGGTCTCTGTTGCAACTACTCAATTTTGCACTTTAATGTGAAGCAGCCAGAAATAGTACAACAAGCAATGGACGTGGCTGCATTCCAAAAAAATTATTGACAGAAACAGGCACCAGGCTACATTTGACCCATAAGCTGTTATTTGACAATTTCGAGTTTAGGACATAAAAATAAAGCTATGAGGAAAACAAAGTCTCTGTTATCAAAGAACTTTTATTCTAGTTGTGAGACAAAGAATAACTACATCGACATGTGTATAATGTTAAATGTTGAAGAGATGCTGTATAGCTCAGTAAGGAGATAAAGGATAAAGAGAAAAGATAAACAGGTTTGAAAAGTGGGAAAAGTAGATACAAATACAGAAATCAATCTATCTGTCAGAAACATAAGATCCTGAAAAATCTGAATATCATTAAAGTAAAAAAAGTTGAAACAATATGGCAGTATAATTTTTCATCTGTTGACATAGCAATGACTAAAGTAACTGATACCTCATAATGTTGTCAAGGATGTGGGGAGAAAGGTATTATATTAGTCCATTTTCACCCTGCTAATAAAGACATACCTGAGAATGGGAAGAAAAATAGATTTAATTAACTCACAGTTCCACATGGCTGGGAGGCCTCACAATCATGGTGGAAGGTGAAAGGCAGTTCTTACACTTGTCAGTGACAAGAGAGAATGAGGGAGAAGTGAAAGTAGACACCGCTTCTAAAACCATCAGTTCTTATGAGACTTATTCACTATCATGAGAACAGTGGGGGAAACTGCCTGAGTGATTCAATTATCTCTCACCGGGTCCCTCCCACAACATGTGGGAATTGTAGGAGTACAACTGAAGATGAGATTTGGGTGGGGACACAGAGCCAAACCATATCATTCTGCCACTGGCCCATGCCAGATCTCAGGTCCTCACATTTCAAAACCAATCATGCCTTCCCAACAGTACCCCAAAGTCTTAACTCAAAATCTACAGTCTAAGGTCTTATCAGAGAGAAAGCAAGTCCCTTCTGCCTATGAGCCTGTAAAATCAAAAGCAGGTTACTTTCCAGATACAATGGGCGTACAGACAACGGGTAAATACAGTCATTCCAAATAGGAGAAATTGGCCAAAACAGAGGGGCTATAGGTCCACATGTGACCCCTTTAGTCACAGTTGGAGTGACTGGAATGCAGGGCACCAGGGCACCAAGTCCCTAGACTACACACAGCAGAGGGACCCTGAACCTTGTCCACAAAATCATGTTGTCCTCCTAGGCCTTCAGGTCTGTGATGGGAGGGGCTGCTGCAAATGTCTCTGACATGCCCTGGAGGCATTTTCTCCATTGTTCTGGTGATTAATATTTGGTTCCTCATTATTTGTGCAATTTTCTGCAGCCAGCTTGAGTTTCTTCTCAGAAAATGGGACTTTTTTTCTATCAAATTGTCACACTGCAAATTTTCCCAACTTTAATGCTCTGCTTCCATTATAAAACTGAATGTCTTAAAAAGCACCCAAATCACATCTTGAATGCTTTGCTGCTTGGAATTTTCTTCCACCAGATACCTTAAGTCATCTTTCTCAAGTTCAAAGTTCCACAGATCTCTAGGGGAGGGGCAAACTGCTGCCAGTCTCTGATAAAACATAACAAGAGTCACCCTTGTTCTAGTTTCTAACAAGTATCTCATCTCCATCTGAGACCACCTAAGCTTGGGTTTCATTGTCCATATCATTATCAGCATTTTGGTCAAAACCATTCAACAAGTCTCTAGGGAATTCAAAACCTTCCCACATTTTTCTTTCTTCTTCTAAGCCCTCCAAACTGTTCCAACCTCTGCCTGTTACCCAGTTCCAAAACACTTCCACATTTTCAGGTATCTTTTAAGCAGCGCCCCACTCTACTGGTACCAATGTACTGTATTAGTCCATTTTCACATTGCTAATAAAGACATCCTTAGGCTGGGCACAGTGGCTCATGCCTGTAATCCCAGCACTTTGGTAGGCCGAGGTGGATGGATCACCTGAGGTCAGGAGTTCTAGACCAGCCTGACCAACATGGTGAAACCCTGTCTCTATGAAAAATACAAAGATTAGCCAGGCTTGGTGGTGGTCGCCTATAATCCCAGCTACTCAGGAGGCTGAAGTAGGACAATCGCTTGAACCCAGGAGATGGAGGTTGTAGTGAGCCAAGATCACGCTACTGCACTCCAGTCTGGGTGACAGAGTGAGACTCCATCTCAGATAAAAGAAAAAAAGACATCCCTGAGACTGGTGTGTTAGTCAGTGTTCTCTAGAGAGATAAAATTAGTGGAATACACACACACACACACACACACACACGTATATGAAGCGGAATTTATTAAGTATTAACTCACAAGGTCTCACAATAGGCCATCTGCAGGCTGAGGAGCAAAAAAGCCAGTCCAAGTTCCATAACTGAAGAACTTGGAGTCCGATATTCAAGGGCAGGAAGCATCCAGTATGAAAGAAAGACTAAGCCATCCCTCTCTTCACATTTTTCTGGCCTGCTTATATTCTAGCTGTGTTGACAGCTGATTAGCTTGTGCCCACCCAGATTCAGGGTGGTCTGCCTTTCCCAGCACACTGACTCAAAAGTTAATCTCCTTTGGCAACACCCTCACAGACACACCCAGGATGAATACTTTGTCTCCTTCAATCAGATCAAGTTGACACTCAGTATTAACCATCACAACTTGGAAGAAAAATAGATTTAATGGATTCACAGTTCCATGTGGCTGGGGAGGCCTCATAATCATGGTGGAAGGTGAAAGGCAGTTCTTACATGGCAGTGGCAAGAGCGAATGAGGGAGAAGTGAATGTGGAAACCCCTTATAAAACCATCAGATCTCATGAGACTTATTCACTACCACAAGAACAGTATGGGAATACTAAAACCACCACCATGATTCAATTATCTTCCACAGGTTCCCTACCACAACACGTTGGAATTATTTATGGGAGTACAAGTCAAGATGAGATTTGGGTGGGGACACAGAGCCAAACCATATCAAGCATGAAAACTCACTGCTAGTGGATCTGAGAGCAATTCAAAATATATTGACATTACAAATAAGCACTGTTTTTATCAAAGATTTTAACTTCTTACAATGCCTCCTAGAGAAACAAAATTAAAAATTATAAAAATAAATGTTAGGATGTTCACTGTAGCAACATATTTATAGCAAAGAACAAAAACAATTCATTTATATATCAGTAGAGGATTACTTAAATTATGGCAATTTCATTCACTATGTGGCATAGACATTTAAGAAATGTTTACTAAGCACTTAACATAATAAAGTTGGTTTTAATATAATCACATGAAAAGTTTCTAGAATAGTTCACTCTTTAAAAAAGACTGGTAATGTATAGAAAGATCCTAGTTTTGTGCTGAAAAACAAAACTAAATATATTGAAAACTAGGGGGTAAAAAGAGTTTTCAATGAACCATGTTGCAGTAATTAGAAATATATATATATATATATATAGGAGAAAATATATAGGAATGTATATAGGAAAAATTGGATTCCTATATTATACCATCAGGTAGATTGAAGACTAAAAGGAAAAGAATCAATTTCTAAAACATATAAAGTTAGTATGAATTAATGTCATTATGCCCTCAGAATAGTGAATTATTTATTTAGCAGAACATAAGCAGATTGATTAAAAACTTTTTTTAGGTCAAAAGATCTTCAGAGAAGAAGGCAATGAGGCTCAAATCAGCAGAATATATTTGGAACATATAAAAGCTAAAGATTTGTTTTCTAGAATAAAGTACCTTCTAAAATCAGTAAGAAAGAGAATAACCAGTAAAAACGGAAACGTAGAAAGCTATTTACAAAAAAAACAAACAAACAAACAAAAAAAACAACAACAACAAAAAAAACAGTGTATTAGTCCATATTCACACTGCTATAAAGAACTGTCCAAGACTGGGTAATTTATAAACGAAAGACGTTTAATTGACTCACAGTTTTGCATGGCTGGGGGAGTCCTCCGGAAACTTAAAATCCTGGCAGAAGGCGTAGGGGAAGCAACGCACTTTGTTCTCAAGGCGGCAGGAAGGAGAATGAATGCAGGAGGAACTACCAAGCACTTAGAAAACCATCAGATCTTGTGAGAACTCACTTACTATCACGAGAACAGGATGGAGGAAACCATCCCCATGATTCAATTACCTCCAGCTGTGGTAATTGAGATACTGCTTTCCTTAATATCTAAGTAATGTAATTTAGCTGTGCATTGTTAAAAGGGAACACAACTAATTGCAAGCTTTGCAGGAGCCCTGGAAGAAAGAAAATATATTTTAAAGTAACAAAACTTACATTTTGGCCAAAGCCTGCATTGCATGTATGTGCAAAGTTCGTGCATGCATATTCTCCCCATTTTAAATATATATGTATTGGCATCTTTCTATTGATTTTTGAGCATCATTATGATTTCTGTTCCATTATGATCCCCAGACTTCCAGAAACTTGTTTTCTACAATTTAAACTAAAGAATAAGAATGGTGCCTGGCTTTAAGTTTTCTGAAATTTTCTTTAAATGGTCCAATCTCTAATATTAGATGTAAAATTCCTTGTGGTCAGTTATAACCCTTCTCTTTATCTTTACTGCAACATTTAACACATGAGGGCTTAGAAGACATTTTAAAAAGAGACTCAATGAGGACTTGTTAATAAGATTATGAAAGTTTACCACCAAATTCTGAAAGATTACCATGTAACTTTCCCATCTTCTTGATATTATCTTTCCTCAAAATGGATTCATTCTAGAGCACTGTAAAAATGATTATAGGCACAGGCACAGATTCAAAATTAAAATGGACTTGAAAGACTATGTACTCTGAGAAAGTTATATTAAAGAGAGAAAGTATAATGAATGTTGGATTTAGAACTACCACTGCATTTTCTTTGTTCTACTCTTCCTGCCATCAACTTTGGATGATCCTACAGTGTCTACAATAATTGTAGTTTAAGATGATGCTTGTTGAAGTGATTAAAAAATTTTTGTGTGAAAGAAGAGGTAAAAATTAAGCTAAATGTTAACATTTGTAATATTTTAATCTCTGTTTACCACGTAGCATTTTTAACCAATTCAAGCTTCATTTTAAGCTACATTTTAAGCTAAAATTTCTACACACTCACTGCAAAAACACTTAGCTAAGTACTTTCCAGAATATTTTCTCTGCTCTGTAGATTTTAATTGGAAAAACTGTAAATGGTCAAATTAATTGAAAAAGAAAATGCTGGGTAAAACAAAATTAAAGAAATTTCTTAGCTGGAAGACTTTATAGAGCCTTTAATATGTTAAAGTGAATTATGACTCTTTAAAAGTACAACGTAGATTAGAATCAAATAGCAACAGAAGTATTGTTCACAGCACCAGAATTTAGAGATTGCACATTTTTAAATGGTGGTAAACATTTTCAGTTTACCACACAACAGACAAATAGGATAGTAATTGGAGAGAATAGAGAAAAAAAGGTTTTTATTGTTGTTTTTTAACAGGCAATATTAAGACATGCTTGAAGATCAATGGGATTGACTCAGAAGAAGGAAAGAAAGAGGATGAGGTCTAGATTTCAAGTGAAGAAGGTGACTTAGAAAGAATTTGGGATTCTTATTAACCTATAACAAGATGAAAAATAATGTGGGTAAAGTTGCATCCAGGTGGATGGTTTTGTTGTTGGGAAGAAGAGTTGTCTCTCATCTGATTGCAATTGTTTTGCTGCTTATGAGGAATGATCAGCAGCTGAATGTGTTGGAAGGTTTTTGGAAAAAAGTTATGAAATTATCATCTTCAAGGGTTGGAAAATTAAACTTACTAGTAGGCATGGTAGTATTTTCTTAATATAAATGTTCATTCGTGATTTGGAGAGATATTTTGAAAGTGGATCCATTGGCAAGCTTCTGTCATTTTGGACCTTGGTTGATTGGGTGCAGATGTAGAGAATGCAAATAGTTTGTTACTGATGAAATATTGCCAAGAAAGTGGAACAGGAGTGAAAGAAGAGGCAAATAAGTTAAACTTTTTGCAATGAAGAGTTATAATGCTTACCTTAAAATTTCTTTGGCAAAATGGGAATTGAGGGCTTAAATGGTGGGGAGAGACAGTTAAAACCAGTAGGAGCAATAGATTGAAGATTTCCATTGTCATCAAACTGCTACCATAAGGGTACTAGTATAAATGATTCATTATGCTCAGGTAGGTTATCACAGGAGGTAACTAGATTATATATAACCATATTTCTTTCTCTTAATATATATATTTTATTGTGTTTTATGTGTTGGGGTACATGTGAAGAACATGCAAGATTGTTGCGTAGGTACAGACATGCAATGTGGTTTGCTGCCTTCCTCCCTATCACCTATATCTGGCATTTCTCCCCGTGTTATCCCTCTCCAACTCCCCACCCTCTGCTGTCACTCCTCTAGTTCCCCCCTACAGACCCCAGTGTGTGATGCTCCCCTCCCTGTGTCCATGTGTTCTCATTGTTCAACACCTGCCTATGAGTGAGAACATGCAGTGTTTGATTTTCTGTTTTTGTGTCAGTTTGCTGAGAATGATGGTTTCCAGGTTCATCCGTGTCCCTACAAAGGACATGAACTCATCATGTTTTATGGCTGCATAGTATTCCATGGTATATATGTGCCACATTTTCCCTGTCCAGTCTATCATCAATGGGCATTTGGGTTGGTTCCACGTCTTTGCTATTGTAAACAGTGCCACAATGAATGTATGTGTGCATGTATCTTTATAATAGAATGATTTATAATCCTTTGGGTATATACTCAATAATGGGATTGCTGGGTCAAATGGAATTTCTATTTCTAGGTCCTTGAGGAATTGCCACACTGTCTTCCACAATGGTTGAACTAATTTATACTCCCACCAACAGTGTAAAAGTATAACCATATTTCTTAAATGCCTCGTCGTCTGGACTCAGTCACATTGAGCAAAGTATGTTAAATTAAGTTTGCCCAAAGCATTGTTATTTTTGGCGTTAATAATTGCATCTTTTGGACAATCTTAAAATCAAGGAGAACCAATTTGGAGTTAACAAATTGTAAAACTATTGTATATTTGGTGGAAAACAAATTTTAAAAGATTCTTGTACCTATATTTCCAATACCTATCTTATTGAAGTGTTGACAAGATCCTTAACATTTCTAGAAAGCAAGAGATATAAACTGGAAACAAGCTCCACAATACCCATTATCCAGGTGTGTGGTTTTGTTGTTGGGAAGAAGAGTTGGCTCTCACCTGATTGCAGTTGTTTTTCCTCTTGTAAGGAATGATCATCAGCTAGATGTCTCAGGTTTGTGGAGAAAAGTTATGAAATTATTATCTTCAAGAGTTGGAAAATTAAACTTACTAGTAGACATGGTAGAATTTTCTCAATGTAAATGTTTATTTGTGATTTGGAGAGATATTTTGAAAGTGCGTCCCATTAGCAAAGTTTTATTATTTTGGGCATTGGTTGATTGGGTGCAGGTGTAGAGAATGCAAATAAGTAACATTGTATTAATATGTGTATTATGTGATTGATATTTTATTAAAGATGAAGTTTTTGTTTTGTTTTGGTGAATTAAAACATATTTAAATATAAACATAAATTTCCTCTGGAGTTCACTCCACCAAACCTTCTTGTGGACTTAGGTCTTAAACTTTTTTATCTTATAAATGTTTGTTTTTTTAGGAACTCTGAAAATTGAACAGAGAATGTACCATCTGATAATTTCAATTATTTTTCTAGTACATAATGAAGGACAGATATAGAATATGAAATTAATTATCAAGTATGTCAAACTAAACATATAAAAATAATGAGGAAATTGATCACTTCTGGGAAAGTGATTTGATAGATTTCATGGACTTGCTCCATACTTGCTTGTTTTCTGTCATACTGCAAAGACTGAAAACCAAATACCTATGTGTCCTAGAGGAATTGAGACTGTATTAATTTTTTTTAGAATAGAGGGCTTTAAAGAAGAATAAAATAGTATTAGTTGGAAACAATAAAAAATTCTGAATTCCAGGAAAAGATAAATGTATTCACAATGACTCTCTCTCCTTATCTACAGTTATTTAATGAGTATTTACTTAAAATTTTAAGATGTTTCTTAAAGAAGATGCATTTTATGCACATGAAACTTGTTCAAGTATCCTAATATGCTGTATTTCATTAGGTGTGAAATATATTAACTTAGTTCATTGTCTCTGAGTCAATTTTGTGGCTATTTATGTGTCATCATCTCCCTTAGGTAGAGATAAGGCTGACTAGATTGGATGGTAATGAAGCGTTAGGAATTTAATAGACTCATTTATATAAATTGGCAAATTATGCAATGATTCAAGTAAATCTACACCACACAAATTTAGAAGCTTAATTTATTCTTGGACGTGCCTCTCGATTGGTAAGATATTGCAGTTAAGAGTCAGTATGTGGTGGGAATATGATAGTCTTTCTAGACAGGCAAACTTGGAGTAGAATTCATACTCCATCATTCATGAGACAACTTACTTGAGGCTTTTGAATATCTATGTCCTTGTCTTTAAAATGAATATGATTATATATACTTTACAGTCTTTGTGTGAGAATTAAATGAGATACTATAGAAAAAAGGCCTTGGTGAGTTCCATTTAGGTCTTTCACTGTATGTCAACTGGTCCTGAGCAGTCAGAATAGGTTCAGCCATAGTAATAAATCCTTATAGTACTTAATATGTCTCACAAATAAGGTGTTAATTATAAATAGCAAATGCAAATAATTACTCTGACATGAAGAATTCCATAGCAATATGGAGTAATTATATGTACTTATGAAAAGCTTATTATTGATTTTTCTTAAATTATTTATATCTTCTTCTCTCAAATATACAGGATTCCACTAAACCAATAAAGAGTTTAGCCTCAACTTTTGCTTCCTACTGTTGAATTACATCTTTCAAAGGATTTGGTCCTGAAAACTTGATTGTTATATTAGACTTGTCCATTAGTGCTGCGATTCATTCATTCTTTTCTATTATCACTTACTAAATTCCCAAGGCATCCGAGTCATGGTTACCCTCATCACCCACCTGAATGGTGAAATAAGTGTTCTCTTGACAATCCGCATTCAACAGCTCAGTTAATGATTCTCTTAAACCTCAGATCAAAATAACATTTTCTTTCCATTTAAATTATGTCAATTACTTCTCATTGCATTTAGAATGAAATCTCCCAGTATGGCCTGCAAAGACCTCCATGGTCTGGTCCTACCCATCTCTGCAAGTTTATCTGGATCCATTCCTCCTATCCCTCACTATTCTGCCACCAGGGTGTTCTTTCAGTTCCTACAACCTAGTGAAATCTCTCATGCCATAGGGCCAAGGCATATGTTGCTTTCTGCCTGAAATGGTCATTCTCGGGTTCTTTAAATAATTATTTCTTTCTCAGCCTTTAGTTCTCAGCATGAAAAATGTCATCTCTACTGAAAGGTCTTTACTTATTACCATATCTAAATGAGGTCTCCTCTTGCTTTCTTTACTGTATGATTCTACGTGGTACTTTTATGTTATTTTATTTTGTTGTTGTCTTGTGTTTTATTTTTGTTACTTAGAGGTGTCACCCACTAGAATATATTCTACAAGAAGGCAGGACTACACCTATCTTGTTCACCTTTGTATTTCCAACACTGAATTTTCAAATTACCTGGATGGTGGGTGACGGATATATAAATTCATGTGCAGTGGGAGACAGGGACATTGATGTTATAGAAACAAAGAAGCTAGTCCGTATTAACTGCAATTGCAAAAACTACATTCAGGTGCTGGTTGGATAGAAGAAACAATTCCAGGTTTGTTTACACTAAGGAATCTCTTACCAATCCAATTTATTATTCCTATATTCTAGAAAATTTATTCTACACCTGAGTATATTCCATGTTTAATGAAGAAATAAGTTGACTGGATAATATTTCATTTGGGTCTATATTTCTCACCTAATGTTATGTTGGTCTCAATAATCTAGCGTTTGTTAGGAGAGTTTGAATCTGTTTGTAGCTTCATATTCTCTGGGAAAACAACCCAAATTTCCCAATCTTCTTCTATCCCGCTTCCTACTCCCCCCAGGCCCTTGGAAAGATTAAGCTACAACCATATCTTTGCCCCTAGGCAAAAATGTCTTCTAAAAATGGTAAGAAATTGTATAAACCTTGCTGTCCAGTTAAGAGTTTGTCAGATTGGATTGGCACATCCACACAAGCAAACCTATTAGCTTTGCTTCTTTCTTTACAGAGATCATATAGCAAAGCAAAGCAAAAAGAAGACTATGTCTATGGGCAAATAACAGTGTGCCTGTACACACACAGCTTTTGCAAGTAGAGCTAACAAGTTCCAGTATCCAGTTTGGTATATTTGAATGAACAAAAACAAATGTATTAACTAGTGTTAACAGAAGTTAAATAATTTCAGATTATTGCCCAATTGGAAATGCTGCTTAACTGGTTATTAACCAGTGTGAACTATTAAAATATGTATCCAACTGATTAAAATTAATGTCCCAGATTATATTTCAAAAGCTTCACTTAAAACTTCAGCATTCTATATCTATTTTAGATATTTATTAGAAGAATATTTTTACTAGCAAAACAAGATTTTTCTTTAAACAGATATAATTACCAAAAGTTGTCTGCACTGAGGTTAAACATTATATGGGTCACTGATTTTGTTTCTACTCTTACTAGTTTTATATCTCCCTTGGTGAGAAAGGTATTCCCCTCAATGTGTTCAACATAGCAGCTCTAGGAAGACGTTTAGAAATGTTCTTAGGAATGGAACAATAGTCCTTTGTGAATCAACATCTTAGTAGCCTCAAGAATGAACACTGAAGGCTGACCTGCTCCCCCTTTAAGTTCCGTTTCTTTTCTGGAAAGCAGTCTGGGAAACTACATCATAGACTTTGGAGTCACACCGACTGGGCTCAACTCATGTAGCATCACTTTTTAGGTATTTCATACTCTGTGCTTCACTTTATCTATTAATACGGACGAAAATATGTACTTTATTACATATTATTGTGTATGTATTGTGAGGACCAAATGACATAATGTATATGTGTCTGATCCAGAATCAAAATTATTAATGGTATCCTATTTTTATTCTTGGGATAGCAGAATACCTTGAAAACAGATGAACTAACTTATGTAAAATTATGAAGATAAGCAGTGCGTTAAGCTATTTGTCTTTCTGTTTATAGTTTACATGCATTTCTTCTTTCTTCCTTTATCCTGACTACCTCACTTCCTTTCTTCATATCCAACACTTGAAGCTTGCTTTCTTTTGGATTTTAAATTCAGAGTTACAGGAATATTGATTTACATTTATTGGCTGATATTTTGCTTCTGCCATGTTCCCTTTTTAGCCTCCAGGAGCATACAAAAGAACTTCTATGATAAATAATTTGAAATGTATCTTACTTTGACAGTGGTAAACTTATGGTAAACTTAGATATACATCTAGTTTAAGACAAATGTTGTGTGCATTTTATATGGGTATATTGTTAACCTATTCTGACTAGAATTTTCCTCTAAAACGTAGTATATCAAATGTATATTACAATTTGAAAACCATTGTAATTAGAAATACAAATATTAAAAATTTCAACAAAAAATACATGCCTAAAGAAAGCAAATTCACTACTACAGGTAACATTTACAAAGCCTACATTCTACCAGGCTTTTGGTGAAGCCCGTTTTGTATATTCTATCATTTAATTCTCACAACAACACTGTGAGGTATGTACTGTAATTGTTGTAGGTTATAGAGGAGGCCAGTGAGACTTAGACAAGCAGATTTAGTAACTTTAAGTCCTACAAGCGGAAGAGCTAGGACTCAGTCCTGATGGGCTGTGTCTTTGTTCCTTCTTCTAATCAGTAATTACTTTCTCCATGGTATATACCCTCTACTCACAATTTAATGTAACCACTGCTGTGACTTGAAAACAGATGTACACATGCTGGTTATGTACCTTTGATGAAAAGTATTGAGTTGAACCTAGCTGAGCGCTTGCTTAGAATTCCTGTATATCCATGTAGGAGATTATTTTCTTATGCACAGTTTTAAAGTTAATGCATGATTAAATGATTGATTGATATATTGAAATTTGCATGCTAGTATACTATTGTTTGTATTTTCTTCTCAGTACTAGTGAATTTGATGATCTTAAATACTAGTGTCTATTTGCCACTCATTTGAGGTTTTCCATTTCTGCCCTACTTCCTCCTTTTTATCATTTCCCTATTGTTTTCCTGCTTTACTTATGCTATGAAAGAGTTCTTTGTATTAGGTCAAACCATATGTGATTACTATTCTTATCTGTAAAAAGTGTATGATTTCATAGGATGGAATCTAATTTTCATTGATATTAAACCATTTTAGTTTTAGATGTGTACATCTTTTTTATTCTGTTGTCTACATTAACATTGTACCTTTATTTTTAACAGAAATCATTCATTTTAATATAAGCAAATCCATTAAATTTTTTAACATATGATTTCTGTTAAGAAGCCCTTTCCAGTGCTAGTCACACAGATGTTGTCAAATGTTCTCCTTTCTCATTCAGGCTATCAATCCTCCCAAAGAGTGCTTTTGCGAATGAGACTCGGTTCTATTTTTCTGTATATAACTAAAGAGTTTTCTAGACACCATGCATTTTGATCAGTTATTTTTCTTCTTTGTTTTACAAGATTGCCTGGTCATGTATTCTTTTCTCCTATGATTATAGGACTATTAGCCAATAACATCCTTTTTTCTCTTCTGAATGCTATGACTCATTCCTTCTCTTTGCTCTTCTTTCTGAAACCAAAATTATTTTTTTAAACTCTTAACTCTTTCATATTAATTTTAGTATATATTGTTTATTTCTAAGACAAATCTGGATGAATTTTTGCACTGAAATCATATTAGTACATTAATGTATTATTTAATATCAAATTAATATAAAACATGATAATAAAGCGATATTTGATATATTTATAGCATGAATTTAATTTATCCCATTTATGGATATGGTATATCTTCCCATTCTTTGGATAATTTAAATTTTTTTTCTTTTGAGACAGGGTCTTACTCTGTCACTCAGGCTGGAGTGCAGTGGCACAATTATGGTTCACTGCAACCTCGTCCTCCTTGGCTCAGGTGATCCTCCCACCTCAGCCTCCTGAGTAGCTGGGACTGCAGGCACCTGTTCCCATGCCAGTCTAATTTTTTTTCTTTTTCTTTTTCTTTTTCTTTTTTTTTTTTTTTTTGAGATGGAGTCTCACTCTGTTGCCCAGGCTGGAGTGCAGTGACGCTATCTCGGCTCACTGCAACCTCCACCTCCTGGGTTCAAGCGATTCTCCTGCCTCAGCCTCCTTAGTAGCTGGGATTACAGGTGAGTGGCACAACTGGCTAAAAGTTTTTGTATTTTTAGTAGATATGGGGCTTCACCATGTTGGTCAGGTTGGTCTCAAACTCCTGACCTCATGATCTGCCCACCTCAGCCTCCCAAGTGCTGGGATTGCCGGTGTGAGCCACGGTACCCGGCCTGATTTTTATATTTTTTTGTACAGATGGAGTCTTGCCATGTTGCCTAAGCTGACCTCAAACTCTTGGGCTCCAGTGATCCTTCTGCCTCAACTTCCCAAAGTGTAGGGATTATAGGCTTGAGCTGCTTTGCCCATCCTTCGTTTTAATATCCTTTATTAAAGTATGAAAATATTCTCTTTTAAGGTTTTGTTCATTCTTTGTTAATTCCAACCTGATGTGATCATGAGATACTTTTTTTTATATACCCAATATTACAAATGTAGATAATATCAAATGTTAACAAAAAAGTGAAGAAATAACTGGAACGTGCTGCTGGTGGGAATGTAAATTTGCACAGTGACTCCAGAAAGCAATCTGGAAGCTCTTAGTAACTTCAATATGCATGTATCCTTTGCAAGAACATTTCACTCCTGGACAAACTAATGCACAAGTCAATGAGGAGACATGACATGCGTAAGAATATTGATCCCAGTGTAGTTTGTGGGAGTGAGGAGCAGAATGCAAACAACAAATACATGATATCAGAGGATATACATTACAGAATATTATGTAGTAGTTATTAGCAAAAATTTCAGCAACATTATTAGATTTTTTACAGGTGGAAAAATAGAAAGCTATGACATCTACAAACACAGTCTTACGTAAATTAGCAAAACATAGATATAAAATCCTATTAAATGTTTTATTTAGACATTCTTGGAGGACATCTTTGAATCATATAACCAGATCAGAGACTAGTAAAGAAGAAAAATAAAAACAAAAGGTGGATCTTGCAAATGTTATTGATGATAATGAGTACTGAATTGGAACATGGTTCATCTATCCTTTGTGCTTAACAAGAGAGAATTTTTTAATAGGTTGTACAAATCCTATCGTGGGATGGGGGAAATATGCTAGTCAGTTTTGAGCCTCAAAAACCTAGTAGTGAGGGTTTCTATTACTTTCTTTACTACTACTTCATAATTAGGATTCCTGTAAACCTCAGGTTGAATTACAATTTTCAGTATAACTTGTGGGCAGAATTTTACTAAAAGATGGTAAAATGGTTTGAGTACAACTATTTTACCCAAGTCTTTTCTAATACGCTACAAGTAACAACACATAAATTGATTATAGATTTGTGAGCTCTAAATGTTAATGAAGTCAATTCGTCCAAAGGTGTTTCAAAATGTAGCTCCCGCCTAAACAGAACTTGGCCTGACGTGAAGTATTGACTAAGGCAGCTTACTGTCTTTGACAGACATTTTAGCTCCTTTAGGATACAAATAAAAGAAAGTTTTGTAGGGAAAAGATAATTTGATGACACGTTTGCAGAAATAAACTAGGTTAGATTATCAGAGAATACTCCATCATTTCCCACTTGCCACTAGTGCCCTGTCATGACATCACATTTCTACACACACCTCTCTCCATAAAGCACCCTAAATTATAATATTCAAAAGGCCAAAGCCACATCTATATTGTTTGCTGTTTTTTAATCTCTGGAATATTGCTCACTAACTAGTAAGCTCACACCAAATATTTATTAAAATTGAAACAAATAATTGAGGTTAGGTCAAATATCTGGATCATCTTAACACAATATAGCGTTATTACTTAACTTGGATTTATATTTTCAGCATCACATCTTAACATAGACTAAAAACTGCTAAAATTATCATACATTTAATAGTTAACAAAAGTTTGTTTACACTGCTAAACCTTAAAGTAATATTTGAAATGGAAGAAAAAGAGTTGTGTTTTGTCATCGGTTAGGATGAACTCTTGGCCACATTGGTGTTGTGTAAGGAATCTATCAGCTGTCAAATCAGTATAGTCACCTAAGCTTTGATGGAGCACATGTTAACAAGCAGTGTCAAACCTATTTGGTTGATATTCTTAGGGAGACTTGATAGTGTTAAAATAGCAAGAAAAGTGTAATAAATTATGTAGAAAAAGAACCTCACCCCCCAAATGATAGTAATATAAAATACTTTTGAGAACTAGATGCTTTAATTCATGGCTTTATTGAATCACAGATTTGTTTATCAAATATTTTGGCACCTGCTACATGCTTAGTATTGTGGTTCTTGCTGGGAATACAGAAATGGACAAAAAGATGGAGTTTGTACCCACATAGAAATTATAGACTAGATGAAGTTACAGATGGTTAACTAATTACAAAATATGTGATAGGTACAATTTTAGAGGTAAAAAGATACTGTAGAGTAGATAGACAAGGTGTCTCATATAGTATGTGAGGTTATAGAAATCATTCTAGAGGAAGTACTCAATAAATGAAACACAGAGGTAAAACTAGGTTAGACAGAAAAAAGAGAAAGGAGGAAGCAAAGAACTATCTCTATGGAGGGATCAGGCTTGAAGACAAGCAAGACATGGCTTGTTTAAGAAAATAAAATCTGTAACTTTTACTACCTTGTTAAATGACACTAGACAAATTATATGTGTCTAAAGGTGAATAGTGCTACTTAGTTTGCACAGAAGAAACCATTCAGGAGACAAATGTGTCCAAAATTCTGGATAAACACAAACTTTCATGCCCAATTAAGCAAAATGAATCCCAGGAAAAAAATCATTTCAAGTTTGCTACCTCTCCCTAATCTCACATGATTTGTTTGTTCACAGATTGGTCCATTCTAGAAGCAACTAAAATGAAACATTTCCTTCCTAATATACTTGACACATTTACTAGACAATAAAGGATTATCTGGGTCTTTACCTGCAGAAAATATTGGAGAGAGAAGTTGTTTTGATTGTATGAAACTTTTTTAAAGGGGAAAAGTGACCAGCAAATAAGTCTCTTATGAAGCTCTTAAAGCTTCCCATCCACCTTATCCACCAGATGGCCTCTCTCTCCTTCCCTCCATCTCTCTCTCTCTCTCTCTCTCTCTCTACCTATATATATACACACACATAAATATGACAACATATTTAGAGATTATATTCATATAATGTGAAACATTAACAAATACATGCAATACTTCACTTTTTATAATAGTTTGACTAGCCACTGGAAAGGTGTATATTGCAATTTTTCATTTTAGTTTAATTTAGATTTATGTCAGTAAAGGAAGATTTCTTGCTGGCTTACTTAACAACTTTTAAAACTGCAGATAACATTCTCATAGTTATCTAAATTTTTAATTCTATAATCTACATGTTTACTTTTTTGATTTTTAATCTCATTAATTTTAGCAAGGTGGATACTTGCAAATGTCATGTCATAAAGTTACTTCAAAGCCAGAGTGAGCTATTTTCATATATTTTATGAAATCATGATAGCCCTGCTTCAGAAATATAGTCTAAACCTGTTTATTTGTCTTCTGTCCAAACCACACACAGGAATTATTTGAATGAGCAAGTGCTTCCTCACCTGTCTGGGCCTGGAATATTCTTCTCCAGGGATGTAGCTGTCCCTAGTTATTTGCAAAGTTGCCTCCAACATCACCTCCTTGGTGAGATATCCCATCTTCTGCTTATATGAGGTTTCTTAATCAGTCACTCTCTTATGTTTTTTTGGTTTATTTTCACAAAAATGTATGATTTAATCTTGTTCATCAGTTGTTTATTTTCAACACTCCCACCACTAACCATGGAATATTATGCAGCCATCAAAAACGATGAGTTCGTGTCCTTTGTAGGGACATGTATGAAGCTGGAAACCATCATTCTCAGCAAATTGACAAAAAAGCACAAAATCAAACACTGCACGTTCTCACTCATAGGCGAGTGTTGAACAATGAGAACACATAGACACAGGGAGGGGAGCACTACACACAGGGGTCTGCTGGGGGGAAATAGGGGAGGGACAGCAGGGGGTGGGGAGTTGGGGAGAGATAGCATGGGGAGAAATGCCAGATATAGGTGAAGGAGAGGAAGGCAGCAAATCACATTGCCACGTGTGTACCTATGCAACAATCTTGCATGTTCTTCACATGTATCCCAAAACCTAAAATGCAACAAAAAATAAATATATAAAAATTTAAAAAAAAGAATTATTGAGCTATATAAGGCACTTAACCTTGACAGTAACTGATTCTTCATCCTTTTTGCTTACTGAAGTGTCATTGCTCCTAGACTGTCTCAGCAGAGTTAGGAAACCCAAGCATGTATACTAACCCATGTATATATACACACCTGCATTTATTTCTATCTACTTATCTATGTATGGCTTTGTATGTGTGTGCATGCATTTTAAACTATGGGTTTGTATCGAGATATCTCTGGTTTCAACACACCACCAGAGGATTCATTCTGGTCTTCTCCTTTTCTGTATTTGTAATTTCTAACTTAGCTCTCACTGTCTACATCATTAAAAATTTTTAGAAAGACTACCTCTATGGGGCCAGGTGCAGTGGTTCATGCCTGTAATCCCAGCACTTTGGGAGGCTGAGGTGGGCAGATCACTTGAGGTCAGGAGTTTGAGACCTGCCTTGCCAACATGGGCAAAACCCTGTCTCTGCTAAAAATATAAAAATTAGCCAGAAGTGGTGGTGTGCACCTGTAATTACAGCTACTCTGGAGGCTGAGGCAGGAGAAACACTTGAACCTAGGAGGCAGAGGTTGCGGTGAGTCAAGATTGTGCCACTGCACTCCAGCCTGGCTGACAGAGCGGGACTCTGTCAGAAAGAGAGAGAGAGAGAGAGAGAGAGGAAAGAAGGAAAGAAGAAAGGAAGGAAGGAAGAGAAAGAAAGAGTACCTTTATGGGAGAACAACCCTCTTATGACTATATTTATGTTATTTTTTTATGTATTTTTATTATTTTTATTTTTATTTTTAATTTTTTTTAAAGAAAGAAAAATATTTATGTTATTTTATAATGAATATATTAGATTGTTTTATGAATGATATGTTGGTATATTGTTAATTCACTATTCCAAGAATATTTCTGCTGATTTTGATGTATGAGTTCTAGGTAAATCTTCATAGACTACTTCAGAAATAGGGAAATTAATAACCTTAGCCAAGGCGGCCCCTGATCTTTCAATGGAACCAAGAGGTATCAAACACTGTGACCCAAACTTTGTTATAAGCTCTGTGTCTCTCTGCCTGGAAACTGAAACTCAGAGGGAAGATACGAGAGACGAAGCTGTTCTAAAGTTACCATCTGTCCTTCAAACGGGAATAATGGTTAGAGAGGTCAATTGTTCTGGACTATTGGGTATCCACAAAGGCAGATGTGGGTGTCCTCCAGTTAGTTTCCAATACTTCCAAAAACTGAAATGCAAACTATGTATTTATACTATTTGTGTATTTAAACTATGACAGGGACACTTGAGCTCGTGAAAATGTACAATGTCAAAATTGATTTTAGTTGGTGCATCTTTGTTTTTGGAGACAAGGTCTCACCATGTTGCTGAGGCTGGAGTGCAGTGGCTATTCACCGGAGAGATTATTGTGCACTGCAGCCTCAAACTTCTGAGCTCAAGTGATCCCCTAGCCTCAGCTTCTCATGCAGCAGCAGGGACTACAGGTGCATTTTACTTTGCTTGGCTGCTTGATTGGCATATCTTAACGCACTCAATAAATATCAGATCTATGTTTGTTTTCCAACCTCTAACTGGTTCTTACTGCCTATTAAACACAAAATTATAATAATAGCTAAAGTTATTAAGTACTTACTGTGGTCCAGGCATGACATGACATGCTTTACATGGATGGTTTCATTAATCCTCATAGCAATTCTTGAGGTATGTATTTTTATTTTCCCCATTTTTCAGAGAGGGAGATGAGGCCCAGCTCACACAGACAGCGAGTGATTGAGCCAGGCCTGAACTGCAGCAGGCTGGATCCAGAGCCCAAGCTCTTAATCACTGCATTATTGCACCTCCCATCTCTGCTTGGAAGTCCCTCAACACTCCAAATTCATGTGTAAAACTAAGCCTACAATCTTCCCTCCAGATATACTGGAGTTTCTTTGGTATTATACTGTCTAGTTACTCAAGATAGAATTTTAAAAACCACACGCAGGCCTAGTGCGGTGGCTCACGCCTGTAATCCTAGCACTTTGGGAGGCTAAGGTGGACAAATCATCTGAGATCAGGAGTTCCAGACGGCGAAACCCCATCTCTACCAACAAACAAACAAACAAACAAAAATTAGCAGGCGTGGTGCTGTGTGCCTGTAATTCCAGCTACTTGGGAGGCTGAGGCATGAGAATCACTTGAACCCAGAAGGTGGAGTTTGTAATGAACTGAGATAGTGCCACTGCTCTCCAGCCTGGGCAACAGAGAGAGACTCCATCTCAAAACAAAATAGAATGACAACAACAACAAAACCCACACATAACATAAAATTTACCATCTCAACCATCTTTTTACATTTTACAGTACTTTGAGTTGCTATTTTATCAACCATTTTAAAATGCAGTTTGGCAGTGTTAAGGGCATTCGCATTGCGGTGAAACAGATCTCCGGAACATTTTCATCTTCCAAATACAAACTCTACACTAAATAACTTCCCCTTCCCCGCTTCTCTCAGCCCTTGATACCACAATTTGACTTTCTGTCTCTGTAATTTTGCCTACTCTAAGTACCTCATATAAGTGAAATCATACAATATTTGTTTTTTGATGATGGGCTTATTTCACTTAATATAGTGTCCTCAGGGTTCATCCATGTTGTCACCTATGACAGGGTCCCTTTTCTTTTTAAGGTGGAATAATATTCCATTGTATATATACATCACATTTTGTTTATCCAGTCCTCTGCTGATAGACAGTTGGGTTGCTTCTACCTCTTGGCTACTGTGACCCACGTTCAATGAACATGGGTGTGCAAATATATTTTCAAGGCCCCACTTTCAATTCATTTGGCTATCACCTAGAAGTGGAATTACTGGATGGTATGGTAGATCTTTTTTTGATTTTTTGAGTAACTGCCATACTGACTCCTCCTTTTCTCTAATTCTCTGTATCCCATCAGCAACCAGTGCTGTGAATTTTATCCTTTCCTATCTACGTCTTTTTGCCAGGGTGACACGCGGTTCTTCCACACACGCTAACACATAAGGCTTGGCAGCATCAAGGCCAGGACTAGGGTGCAACAAGCAAGGCACTCATCTTGGATGCAGGATTTTTACAGGGGTGCCAAAAATCCCAGCCATCAAGATAAGGAATATTTTCATGCAATATTTTAAAAAATCAAAATTAGAACAAAAAATTCATCATGAACAAGCGCCAACATTTTAAATAGAGCAGTGCTTTACTGAGCCATATTGGACCCTAAGGCAAAAGAAAAACTTCGTAATATTGATACTGCCTTTATTTAAAATTTTGTATTAAAATAATTACATTCCGCTTTACCCACAGGGAAAAAAAATTATGTATCTTGCCATCTAAGCTTTTGGCACCCCGCTAAATTTTGCACCAGAGGTAAGCACCTCACTTGCCTAATCATACTATTGGCCCTGCCTGGGGTACTCCTGGGTTGTTCAGGATAATTATCTCAGACTAGCTCTTATGTTTGGAAAACGCTGAGGATAGTAGCTGCCTTTTGTATATTACGCTGTCCTCCCCATTATTCACTTACCCTTTCATTGAATGCTTTAGTCACACGAAACCATCAGAGGTCCCTAAATATTCTTCTCTTATTTGTGCCTGTATTTTGTGTTTATACAAATCCGCTGCCTGAAATGCCCTTCCTCCACTTGATAGAGTCCTTGTCCTTCATCTGATCCAGCTTAGCCAGCCGCTCTTGAGTCTTCTTCCATACCTCCAGTTAGAATTTACTATTTACTTCCTATGTGGTTTCTATTTATTCTTATGTTATAGCATGAACATATCCCATTGCTGTTACTTATTTATTGGTGTGTTGAGAAGACTGAAATGTTTGTTTTAAATTGGTTCTAGAACACCATTAGGAAGATAACTATGTTTATGTCCTCCTTTACAAGTCATTTTTGTATAAATACCAGAGGCAGGGTGACTCCATACGTTGGAGGATTTGGGATAGACACAATTTTATTTCCCAATGGACTGTGAGTTCCCTGAGAGCATGGATTATGTTTTCTCTGTCCTCAGTACCTAGTAGGCATGTGGTAGGCTTTTAATTTGAATGGAATTTGGACTCAAGTACTAGCACTGTACGTCATCCTAATCACACCGGTGGGTGGTGGTAGATGCCAGTCATCGGAACAAAAGAAACAAAACATTACTATTAAGAGCTGTTTAAAAGACAACTTATTATTATTATTATTTTTGAGAGGGAGTTTTTCTCTTGTTGCCCAGGCTGGAGTGCAATGGCACGATCTCGGCTCACCACGACCTCTGCCTCCTGAGTTCTAGCGATTCTTCTGCCTCAGCCTCCCAAGTAGCTGAGATTACAGGCGTGTGCCACCATGCCTGGCTAATTTTATATTTTTAGTTGATACAGGGTTTCTCCATGTTGGTCAGGCAGGTCTTGAACTCCCGACCTCAGGTGATCCACTCACCTCGGCCTCCCAAAGTGCTGCGATTACAGGCATGAGCCACTGTACTAGGCTGACAAATTATTTTTTAAATAATGTAGAACTGGCTGGGTGTCGTAGCTCATGCCTGTAATCCCAGCACTTTGGGAGGCCAAGGCAGAAGGATCATTTGAGTCTAGAGTTCAAGACCAGCCTGGGCAACATGGCGAGACCATGTCTACATAAAATATAAAAATTAGTGGGGTGTGGTGGTGTACGCCTGTAGTCCCAGCTACTTGGGAGGCTGACGCAGGAGGATCTCTTGAGCCCAGGGAGTTCAAGCCTGCAGTGAGCTATGATCATACCTCTGCATACCAGCCTGGGTGATGGAATAAGACCCTGACTCCAGGAAAAAAAAAAAAACAAAAAACAAAAAAAACACCTATGTGGAAAGATAAAGATAATCCAACATTAACTCAGTGGGAAGCCAGCTAAGGAGAATTTATGTTTATACATTTATGCTTGCTCTTCCTGGACAGAGGCTGAGTTAATCTGAAGTGAGAGACTTTGGAGACACAAGAAAACAAGGACTGTGTTGGTTTCAGTGGAATTCTTAGGGTCAGAAACCTATTCCTTGGAGGAAGAAAAAAATGAGTAGCCAGCTAACTTTCCTGGGAAGCTACTAGAAAGAGAGGGAGAGAGAATGTGTGTGTGTTAGTTGACGTGGTCAAATCTCTTTATAAACATACTAATACAGACCTCCTCAAAAGGTAACTAGTGGTATTTACTAGTGAAAGAGTTTTTATCTATTAAAAACAAAACAAAACAATAACTTTTAGCAGAATGTACCTGGTCAGTCTAGGATGGCTTAGGATAAACACACCTAGAATCTATGAATTTATAAGGCACAGCTAAATAAACTATGCCAAATAAACTATGTAACTTAATATGAGTATAAACATGAGATATTTCTCATACTGAGAGCTAAGCTATGAGGACGCAAAGGCATTAGAATAATACAGTGGACTCTGGTGACCCAGGGGGAAGGATGAAAGGGGGTGAGGGATAAAAGACTACACATTAGGTCCAGTGTACACTGCTTGGGTGATGGGTTCACCAAAATCTCAGAAATCACCACTGAAGAACTTATCCATGTAACCAAACACCACCTATTCACTGAAAACCTATTGAAATAAAAATAAATACATAAATCCTAGCACTTAGGGAGGCTGAGGTAGGTGGATCACTTGAGATCAGGAGTTCAAGACCAGCCTGGCCAACATGATGAAACCACGTCTCTACGAAAAATACAAAAACTAGCTGGGTGTGGTGGCAGGTGCCTATAACCCCAGCTACTCAGGAGGCTGAGGCAGGAGAATCACTTGACCCAAATCTGGGAGGCAGAGGTTGCAGTGAACCAAGATCATGCCACTGCACTTCAGCCTGGGAGTGAGAGTGAGACTCCATCTCAAAAAAAATAAAAACTAAAATAAATAAACATAGATAAATAAGATGGCCATAAAAAAAAAAAAAAAGATGTTTCAAGACCCAGGTTGTTCCTTTGCTTAGTGATGACATGCATTGCTTAGAGGCGTCAGGTGTTATACCTGGGCCAGAGCACATCCTAATTTGGCAAGAAAGGACCAGGGAGCAGCTTTGGTGGACCAGGGTGTCCAAGATTCACCTGTACCCCACAATTACCTGTATCCTTAAAACTACTGGTAATACTGGTTACTGGGTATGGTCTCTGATTCCTGTGAGTCTGATTTGGCTCATAGATGTTACTTCATGTTGAATACCAGACTATTTGAGTTAGTTTATATTCCATTTCCCTTAGTTTTTAAAAATATTGCTTTAAGTGAGGTAATATTTGTGAAGTACTTAGTGCTTGGCAGCCAGCACTCAACAGCTAATGAGTTTTCCTTTTTCTTGTTCTTCAGAAGTGTAAACTTGTCTCAGTCATGCCAAAGATAAAATGGAAACAGGAGAATACCCTGTGATGATGGCAGTTGGGATGGAATGGAAAGATTCCACAAAGAATAAAAGCTCAAGATAAAAGAGCTGTTGAATATTTACACAGCGTCTCCTTCCTTTTTAGAGATTTTCCCATCAGGAGCTCTTTTCTACTAGTTCCTTGAGAATTTCCAAAAAGAATCCCACAGGATATTCATGGTAAGGCTCTGAAGGTCATGCGCTCACCCAGGGAAGGCATCATAAGGTGCCGTTCCTCAGTGGAATATGGCTTTAAGGCGAGCAGGCTCAGATACCTGATTTGTTGGTGGCCCAAAAGGGAATCCATCTTTTAGGAAGAGACTCACATTAGAAACTCACAGACACTGAAGTATAAAAACTTAAGCATGCATATATTTATTTATATGAAAAATTGAGCTGTTAGGGAGGCAGGAGGCTGTTAGGGAAGCAAGACATCCCTGCCCTCTGTCTGAATCACGTCACTTGGTAAGCAGGCATTCATTCAGAAATTTTTATTTAGTGCTTACTATGTATCAAACAACATTTGGAAACAAGGAATTCAGCAGCCAACAGTATTTACAAATCTCTGAAGAAGAATCAAGAAATATGTAAACAACAATTAAAACTATCTTCAAATAGAGAGTAAGTTCTATAAAGAAAATAAGGTAAGATAAGGAGACAGGGCCTACTGGGTGACAAGGACAAGGCACGTTCATGAGGAGAGGCTGCCTGAGTGACTAGGACACGCTTATCATTCCACATTAGCTAGGGCTGGAGAAACAGCAGGTCAAAGGTCCTGAGGCAGGCAGAGTTTAGCATGTTTGAGGAAAGAGGGAAGACCAGAGTTGTTATGGGAAAGTGAGAGAAGTGGGGAGTGGTGGGTGACAAAATAGAGAAGAAAAATGTAGGTCAGACCTCACAGGACCTCAGGACTATCACCTTGAGTTAGGACACTGTTCTGTGTGTAACTGTAAGTAATTGGGTATTTCAGGCAGAGGAGTCACTATAGAAATGACGTATATTAATATATATATGTAAATTATATAGAAGTCTAAATGATATACAAATATCTATAAATGATATATAAGATATACATAAATGATACATAGAGAGAGAATGGGAAGGCAGCCTGGAAGCAGGTAGACCGGTTAGAAGGCTATTGCAGGAAAGGTGGATCCAAGATGGCCAAATAGGAACAGCTCTGGATTGCAGTTCCCAGCAAAAATGCAGAGGGTGAGTGATCACCACATTTCCAAAAGAATTTTTACTGCCCACAGACCAGGAGATTCCCAGGCCAAAAAGCGCCACAAATCTCCAGCACGGCTGTTTCAGCTAGCGCAGCAAGTCTCCACACAAAAACTCACACAAATCCGGGCGATTGGAACACGTAGGAGACAGAGTCACCCATTCAACTGAGAAAAAGGGGGCTGAAACAGGGAGCAAGGTGATCTTGCTTGGCCAGTCCCACACCAACAAAGACAAGGAATCTGAAACGCTCTGGATTGAGAGTTTCACAGCAAGCACAGCTGGGCCCAGGACAGTCCAGCTCTGTAGGGGAAGGGTGTCCACCATTACCAAGGCAGTCCACCATTACTGAGGCAGTTTGCCATTACCGAGGCAGTCTGCCATTACCGAGGCAGTCTGCCATTACCGAGGCAGTCCGCCATTACTGAGGCAGTCTGCCATTACAGAGATAATCTGCCATTACTGAGACAATCTGCCATTACTGAGGCAGACTGCCATTCCTAAGGCAATTCTAACTATACCCCTATAAACAAAACTGCAAGGAGGTTCACACAGAAGCTGGGCAGAGCCCACGGCAGCTCAGCAACACCTCTGCTGGCAGACTGAGACTATGCTAGCTCCTTGCTGGGCAGGCATCTGTGACAAAAGGCAGCGGCATGACAAGAATTTATAAATGAAGCCCCACCTTCCTGGGACAGAGCACCTGGGAAAAAAAGGCAGTTATGACTTCCACTGCAGCAGACTTAAACGTACCTGCCCAGTAGCTCTGAACAAAACAATGGAGCTCACAGTTCAGCACTTGAGCTCCTATAAGGGACAGACTGTCTCCTCAGGAAGCTCCCCAAACCCCACATATCCAAAGAGACACCTTATAAAGGAGAGCTGAGGCTGACATCTGGCAGGTATCCTTCTGGGACAAACATAACAGAAGAAGAAACTGGAAGCAACCCTTACTGTTCTGCAGCCGCTGCAGGTGATCCCCAGGCAAGCAGGGTCTGGAGTGGACCTCCAGCAGTCCTACAGCAGAAGGGCCTGACTGTTAGAAGGAAAACTAAGAAACAGAAAGAAATAACTTCATTATCAACAAAAAGGACATCCACTCAGAGACACTATCTGAAAGTCACCAACTACAAAGACCACAAGTAGATAAATCCACAAAGATGAGAAGAAACCAGCGCAAAAAGGATGAATATACCCAAAGCCAGAATGCCTCTAGTCCTCCAAGGAATCACAACTCCTCACCAGCAAGGGAACAAGGTTGGATAGAGAATGAGTCTGATGAATGGAAAGAAACAGCCTTCAGAAGATGGGTAATAACAAACTTATCTGAGCTAAAAGAACATGTTCTAACCCAATGCAAAGAAACTATGAACCTTGAAAAAAGGATTAACGAAATGCTAATGAGAATAAACAGCTCAGAGAGGAATATAAATGAATTGATAGAGCTGAAAACCATAACATGAGAACTTTGTGAAGCATACACAAGTTTCAATAGCCGAATCGACCAAGTAAAACAAAGGATATCAGAGACTGAAGATCAACTCAATGAAATAAAACAAGAAGGCAAGATTAGAGAAAAAAGAGTAAAAATAAATAAATAAAGCCTTCAAGAAATATGAGATTATGTGAAAGGATCTAATTTATGTTCAATAGGTATACCTGAATGTGATGGAGAGAATGAATCCAAGCTGGAAAACACCCTTCAGGATATTATCCAAGAGAACTTCCCCAACCTAGCAAGGCAGGCCAATATTCAAGTCCAGGAAATACAGACACCACCACAAAGATATTCCTCAAGAAGAGCAACCCCAAGGCACGTAATC
>CAUYNN010082051.1:0-48535 GCA_963574175.1 Chiropotes sagulatus | reverse complement strand
TCACAAGCATTCCTATACACCAATAACAGACAAGCAGGGAGCCAGATCATGAATGAACTCGAATTCACAACTGCTACAAAGAGAATAAAATACAGCTAACAAGGGAAATGAAGGACCTCTTCAAGGAGAACTACAAACTACTGCTCAAGGAAATCAGAGAGGACACAAACAAATAGAAAAACATTCCATGCTCATGGATAGGAAGAATCAATATTGTGAAAATGGCCATGCTGCCCAGAGTAATTTGTAGATTCAATGCTATTCCCATCATTGAATACTCACTGACTTTCTTAACAGAATTAGAGAAAAACTACTTCAAAATTCACATGGAACCAAAAAAAGAGGAGACTGTTTTGAGCAGGCTTTCTGGTGGCAGGAAATTGTCAGAGTATGAAAGGGAAGTTTAAAATGAGAGCCTGGCCACTAGTTAGCAGTGGTGGAGCCCTTCCCCGTGGCATAACAACACCTCTAGGTTCCGGGTGCTCTGCCTGTGGGGGCTGAACCTCTCACAGCTGCTTTGATTTCCCTTCTGATCACAGATTTCTTAGTGGCGTCTTATAGGTATAAGCTGCTGGCCTTACAACTATTTCTTTTTTATTTTGAAAGGGCAATAGAAATCCCAACACTTGCAAATACTTAATTTTTAAAACTTCCTTCCACTGTTCCCTTGCCTTTCATTTTGCAGTTATGCTTTCTGAGAGAGAAGTCAAAGTCAGTAAGATAATTACTTCACCTGCCTTATGCTCTTGTCAACAGATTCTTAGCATCTGAATGGCGAGTGGGACTTTGTGTAGTACTTGGGGCAATGCCTTTACTTCATCCATTCATTCATTCATTTAACAGCTTTATTGAAATAATTCACATATTGTACAATTCACCCATTTAAAATGCACGATTCAGTGGTTTTTAGTAGAAAATGAGTTGTGTGCATTCATCACCACAATTTTAGAACATTTTCATCACCCTAAAAAGAAACCCACACCCCTTAGCTGTTACCTCCTATGTGACAGCCCTTGGCAACCACTACTCTACTTTCTGTCTCTGTGGACTTGCCTATTCCGGACACTTCATGTCAATATACTCATGCATTATGTGGCCTTTTGTGTTTGGCTTCTTTCACCGAGCATGATGTTTTAAAGGTTCATCCACACTGAAGATGTGCCAGTACTTCTTTCCTTTTTAGGGCTGAAGCATCTTGCGTTGTATGGATAGACCACATTTTGCTGATGAATTCATTAATTGATGGACATTTGGTTTCCCTTTTTAAGAAAAAATTATTTTTAATTTTTGTGGGTACATAGATGTATATATTTATGGGGTATATGGGATATTTTGATACAAGCATGTAATTCATAATAGTCATATCAGGGTAAATGGTGGCTCCATCACCTCAAGCATTTATCCTTTGGGTTATAAGCATTCCAATTATATTCTTTTAGTTATTTTTAAATGTATAATTAAATTATTATTGATTGTAGTCACCCTGTTGCACTATCAAATACTAGATCATTTCTTTAAAACTATTTTTTGTACCCATTAACCATCCTCCATCCCCTTCTTCCCCCTCCCCCATTCCCTTCAGTTTTCAATGAGGAGGTGAGACCCTAAAAAGCAAAACACTGCTCAAGGTTAAAGGGAATTGGTTGCAGAGCCAGTCCCATCTGGGTTCTTCCAGGTCTATCTCCTGAGGCACAATCGGCTGCCAGGTGCTGGGAGGACCTTTGATGGAGAACTCTGCCAGCCAACCCTGACCCTTGAGGACATCAATCCCTTCCACACAGCACCCTCTGGGGCCAACGACAGTGGGGAGTAGACCTAGGGGTGATGGGAAGATATGCTGCAGCATCTTTAAGTATCCAGATTCCTGGAATGGCTGCTGCATTTTGGGATACCTGTTCAGTAAAATTCTGAGGATATGGGGCCAGGTAATGGGATTCCTGTGTCCCACATTCGTGGTGTATTATAGATTCACCCACAGAGGTTCATTCATGTCTGAAAGTGCCTGGCTGGGAGTAACAGTGAAAGTATTTAAGAGCTGGTACCAGATAATTAACTCATTTGTTATGAATTGTGGGGAGTTCATTGAAGTTCTATGAGGTATGAGGTTGACAGGGGACATCCCAGGGTGTCTAGCTCAGTAGCTATAAACCAACTGGTGTGGAACTATTTTAGTACTTTTTAATCTGGATGGTGGTTCTCAACCAGGGGCAATCTTGTCCCCCCTCCACAGGAGACATTTGGCATTGTCTGGAGACATTTTGGTTGTCATGATGGGGGATGGGGATGCTGCTGCATTTAGTGGATAGAGGCTCAGGGTGCTGCTGTATGTTCTACCATGCACAGAATGGCCTATCCACAATAAATAATTAGCCAACCCAAATGTCACTAGTGCCAAGGTAGAGAAACCCTGCATAACACCTTCCTAGGTAGAAGGCTAGATGGCTGCAAGGAGTCCTATGGGCCCAGCTTGGGACTCACTTCGCTGCTACTGCATGGGAGGAAGCCTCACTGGGGGCTTCTATCTGCCTATAAATAGAGGCCCTTCCCAGTAACAAAGCCACCTTTCCTAGCTGTCATTGCTTCCTTGAAATTAATTAGATTATCAGAGCTAGAACAAAATTTACCTGACCCTGGGAGGAAACCTTGTTTAAAAAAATTTAAATTTTTGTGGGTATATAGTAGATGTGTATATTTATGGGGCCCATGAGATGCTTTGATACAGGCATGCAATGCATAATAATCACATCATGGAGAATGGGGGTATTCATCCCCTCAAGCATTTACCCTTTGTGTTACAAGCTATCCAACTATACTATTTTCATAGGCCTGTTTGCTATTTGCATGTCTTCTTTTGAGAAATGTCTATTCAAATATTTTGCCCATTTTGGGGATCAGATTATTAAATTTTCCCCTATACAGTTGTTTGAGCTCCTTACATAGTCTGGTTATTAATCCCTTGTCAGATGGATAGTTTGATAATGTTTTCTCCCAGTCTGTGGGTTGTCTCTTCACTTTGTTGATTGGGAAACCTTTTTTTCTTATGGCGGCCTCTAAGATTCTGACATGCCTCAGGTCTGGAGGCCTAGACTGCTCTTCTCAGCAGCAATACATGGCTGACAAAACAAAAGGGCAACTCTAATGAGACCGGGGCCCACTAAAGCTTCTGCAACCGTTGAAGCAGGGTGATTTAGCGAAGTATTGGGTAATAGTGCCCTTGAGAAAATGTGTATCTCTGGTTGATTGACTGCAATGGACCCTCATTATGACAGTTGAGCCCAAAGCAACTAAGACAAATCAGGATGGAAAGAAATGTTTTCAGGCTCTGCCAGCTGGACCCAGCAACCTTCCTGTGTGAGACCAGAGCCCTTGTTGGACCTTGAATCTATCAACTCACAGACGGGTTTTCCCAGGAGAACTCAGCATCTCACTGCAAAGAAGAGTGCTAACATTTGTTTCCTTTAGGTAGGTCTTGTTTCAGGATTATACCAACATTTAGGTTTACAGAACAATTGAGAAAAAGTGCAGAGTTCCCATATATCTCCTTCTCCCCCCACAGTTTCCCCTATTGTCAATATCTTGCATTACTATTATATTTGTTGTAATCAGTGAACCAATATCAATACATTATTAACTAACATTCTTAGTTTACTTTAGGATGCATGCTGTGTTGTATATTTCTGTGGATTTTGACAAATATATAATATCGTGTATCTACCATTACAGGATGATACAGAGTAGTTTCACTACCCTAAAAATCCCCTGTGCTCTTCCTATTTATCCCTCTCTTCCATCCGCCAAACCCTGACAACCACTGATCTTTTTACTGCCTCCATAGTTTTGCCTTTTCCAGAATGTTGCATATTATGTAGTTGGAATCACTCAGTATGTAGCCTTTTCAGCCCAGGTTCTTTCACTCAGCAATACACGTTTTCATTTTCCTCCACATCTTTTCATGACTTGATAGCACTTTTGTTTTTATTGCCGAAAAATATCCATTGTCTGAATATGCCATGGTTTAGTTTATCCAGTCACCTACTAAAGAATATGTTGGTTGCTTCCAGGTTTTGGCAATTATTAATGAAGCAGACATCTTCTAAGAATAAGGACATTTTCTTTACATAACTACCAAACCATAATGATGTAAAATTAACAGTAACTCAATATATCATCCAGTATCAAGTTGCTATTCAAATTTTAACTTAGAATTCCATCAAAGTTTGTGTGTTGCATTGTTTTGCCTTTTTCGTCTCTTGTCTAGAATAGTTCCCTGCCTTGTTTTTTTTTTTTTTTTTTTATGACAGAGATTTTAAAAGATAATTTCAACTTTTATTTTAGATACAGGGGGTACGTGTGCAGCTTTGTTACATGCATAGATTTCCTTTGAAGAGTCCAGACCAGTAGTCTCACATTCTGGGTCTGATTACTTCCTCATGATTCAATTTGGTTTAAGTCGTTTTTGGCAGCATTCCAACATAGGTGATGTTATAGAGTCTGCTTTTCTGACTTTTTGATGATAAGCTTTGTTGCTTGGATGAGGTGGTGATGGCCAGAGCCCTCCATTGTAAAGTGACATTTTTCTCTTTGTTGATAATCTCTAGAAAAGTACTTTGAGACTGTGTGAATTTTCTGTTTTCCAGCAACCATTCACCCAATGATTTTGGTATCCATTGATAATTATTGGCTAAGCTAATTATTACATTGGGAGTTGCAAAGTATTAATTATCAAGTTCTGTCCTGTTTTCTACATTTATCAAGTATTCCTCTCCATTTAAGAAAAATGATCACTGTAGGGTTATGACATATTCTTTTAATGCTTTTGTAATTCATATCGTCATTATTCTGTTTGCTTAACATGCTCTTTCACTGTTTTCCTCTCTCTAAAGATGTTGCCGTGAGATGGAGGGGAAGGGGCTGTATTTTCTGTCTCCCTCAGTGTGATAGACAGGGAAACCAACACAAGAAATGAATACCTTTTCCAAGACTGTTTAAGGTCCAGTGTAGTCAGAGCCAAAAACGTCAGAATTCTGGCCTGAGTTTCACTAATCAGTGCTTACTTTACTGTGTAACTGATTTGAATACTGCTTAAAATACTGACATCCCCTCTTCATATTCACTAAGAGATAAATTTGACTAATTTGGCCTTAATTAAATAAGTGACAGTATATTACAATTGTGTTTTCTGATTTTTTTTTTGTATATTATCATATTACACAGAGTAGAAACTCATTATTTTAATAGCTATACGGTATTTTAATGTGAGACTACCAGAGTTTGCTTCCCCATACACCTTTCTTTGGGTATAATGGAGATACAATGAGTAGTATTTTGCAGACTTACATGGCAATGGAACTTCTTTTTTCCAAAGAAGTTGTACACGTCTCCTTCTCTCAGACCTTTCATTTTACCCAAGGGGCATGATGTGTTCCTGCAGGTGGTCATTTAGTAAAAGAATGAAGCAAGGGTTGCTATGAATGGTTGTGCAAATGTGCACTATATAATCCAGAGATCACGATTTACACTGCAGTGTTTGTAAACAGTGCTCCTTGGCATTGTGTGATATACAGTCTTGCTGGTCCCATACAATGGACTCTGGTAAGTGGCATTTTTTTTTGTACTTTATGAGATACATGTGCAGAACATGCAGGTTTGTTACATAGGTATACACGTGCCATGATGGTTTGCTGCACCCATGAACCCATCATCTACATTAGATATTTCTCCTAATGCTATCCCTCCGCTAGCTCCCCACCCATTATCAGGCCCCAGTGTGTGATGCTCCCGTCCCTGTGTCCATGTGTTCTCATTGTTCAACTTCCATTTATGAGTGAGAACATGTGGTGTTTGGTTTTCTGTTCCTGTGTTACTTTGCTGAGAATGATGGTTTCCAGCTTTATTCATGTCTCTGCAAAGGACATGAACTCATCATTTTTTATGACTGAATAATATTCCATCATATATATGTGCTACATTTTCTTTATCCAGTCTATCATTGATGGGCATTTGGGTTGGTTCCAAGTCTTTGCTATTGTGAACAGTGCCGCAATGAACTTACGTGTGCATGTGACTGTATAGTAGAATGATGTATAATCCTTTGGGTATATACCTAGTAATGGGATTGCTGGGTCAAATGGTATTTCTAGTTCTAGATCCTTGAGGAATCACCACACTGTCTTCCACCATGAGTGAACTAATTTACACTCCCACCAACAGTGTAAAAGCATTCTTATTTCTCCACAGCCTCTCCAGCATCTATTGTTTTCTGACTTTTTAATGATTGCCATTCTAGCTGGCATGAGATGGTATCTCATTGTGGTTTTGATTTGCATTTCTCTGATGACCAGTGATGATGAGCTTTTTTTCATATGTTTGTTGGCTGCATAAATGTCTTCTTTTGAGAATTCTCTTTTGAGAATTGTCCGTTCATATCCTTTGCCCACTTTCTGATGGGGTCGTTTGTTTTTTTCTTGTAAATTCATTGAAGTTCTTTGCAGATTCTGGATATTAGCCCTTTATCAGATGGGTAGATTGCAAAAATGTTCTCCCATTCTGTAGGTTGCCTGTTTACTCTGATTATAGTTTCTTTTGCTCTGCAGAAGCTCTTTAATTAGGTCCCGTTTGTCAATTTTGGCTTTTGTTGCCATTGCTTTTGGTCTTTGAGTCACGAAGTCTTTGCCTATGCCTATAATCCTAAATGGTATTGCCTAGGTTTTCTTCTAGGGTTTTAATGGTTTTAGGTCTTACAGTTAAGTCTTTAATCCATCTTGAGTTAATTTTTGTATAAGGTATAAGAAAGGGGTCCAGTTTCAGTTTTCTGCATATGGCTAGCCAGTTTTCCCAACACCATTTATTAAATAGGAAATCCTTTCCCCATTGCTTGTTTTTGTCAGGTTTGTCAAAGATCAGATGATTGTAGATGTGTGGTGTTATTTATTTCTGAGGCCTCTGTTGTGTTCCATTGGCCTACATATATGTTTTGGTACCAGTACCATGCTGTTTTGGTTACTGTAGCCTTGTAGTATAGTTTGAAGTCAGGTAGCATGATGCCTCCAGCTTTGTCCTTTGCTTTGGATTTTCTTGGCTGCATGAGCTCTTTTTTGATTCCATATGAAATTTAAAGTAGTTTTTTTCTAATTCTGTGAAGAAAGTCAATGATAGCTTGATGGAGATAATATTGAATCTACAAATTACTTAGGTCAGTATGAACATTTTGACGATATTGATTCTTCCCATCCATGAGCATGGAATGTTTTTCCATTTCTTTGTGTCCTCCATTATTTCCTTGAGCAGTGGTTTGTAGTTCTCCTTGAAGAGTTCCTTCACATTCCTTGTAAGTTGTGCTCCTAGGTATTTTATTGTCTTTGTAGCAATTGTGAATGGGAGTTCACTCATGATTTGGCTCTTTACTTGTCTATTATTGGTGTATAGGAATGCTTGTGATTTTTGCACATTGATTTTGTATCCTGAGACTTTGCTGAAGTTGCTTATCAGCTTAAGCAGATTTTGGGCTGAGATGATTCGGTTTTCTAAATATACAATCATGTCATCTGCAAACAGAGACAATTTGACTTCCTCTCTTCTTATTTGAATATCCTTTATTTCTTTCTCTTGCCTGATTGCCCTGGCCAGAACTTCCAATACTATGTTGAATAGGAGTGGTGAGAGAGGGCATCCTTGTCTTGTGCCAGTTTTCAAAGAAAATGCTTCCAGCTTTTGTCCATTCAGTATGATATTGGCTGTGGGTTGGTCATAAATAGTTCTTATTATTTTGAGATACATTCCCTCAATACCTAGTTTACTGAGAGTTTTTAGCACGAAGCAGTGTTGAATTTTATCAAAGGCCTTTTCTGCATCTATTGAGATAATCGTGGTTTTTGTCATTGGTTCTGTTTATGTGATGGATTACGTTTATTGATTTGCATATGTTGAACCAGCCTTGCATCCCAGGGATGAAGCCAACTTGATTGTGGTGGATAAGGTTTTTGATGTGCTTCTGGGTTCAGTTTGCCAGTATTTTATTGAGTATTTTCGCACTGATGTTCATCAGGGATATTGGCCTGAAATTTTCTTTTTTTTTGCTGCCAGGTTTTGGTATCAGGATGATGCTGGCCTCATAAAATGAGTTAGGGAGGAGTCCCTCTTTTTCTGTTGTTTGGACTAGTTTCAGATGGAATGGTACCAACTCCTCTTTGTACCTCTGATAGAATTCGGCTGTGAATCCATCTGGTCCTGGGCTTTTTATGGTTGGTAGGCTATTTACTGCCTCAATTTCAGACCTTGTTATTGGTCTATTTAGGGATTCAACTTCTTCCTGATTTAGTCTTGGCAGGGTGTATGTGTCCAGGAATTTATCCATTTCTTCTAGATTTTCTAATTTATTTGCATAGAGGTGTTTATAGTATTCTCTGATGATAGTTTGTATTTCTGTGGGATCAGGGGTGATATCCCCTTTATCATTTTTATTGTGTCTATTTGATTCTTCTCTTTTTTCTTCTTTATTAGTCTGGTTAGTGATCTATTTTGTTGAACTTTAAAAAAAAAATCTCCTGGATTCATTGATTTTTTTGGAGGGTCTTTTGTGTCTCTTTTTTCAGTTCTGCTCTGATTTTAGTTATTTCTTGACTTCTGCTAGCTTTTGAATTTGTTTGCTCTTGGTTCTCTAGTTCTTTTAATTGTGATGTTAATTGTTGATTTTAGATCTTTCCTGCTTTCTTTTGTGGGCATTTAGTGCTATAAATTTCCCTCTAAACACTGCTTTGGCTATATCCCAGAGATTCTGGTTCATTGTATCTTTGTTCTCATTGGTTTCAAAGAAGTTATTTATTTCTGCCTTAAGTTCATTAATTACCAAGTAGTCATTCAGGAGCAGATTTTTCAGTTTCCATGTAGTTATATGGTTTTGAGTGAGTTTCTTAATTCTGAGTTCTAATTTGATTGCACTGTGGTCTGAGAGACTGTTTGTTATGATTTCCATTCTTTTGCATTTGCTGAGGAGTGTTTTACTTCCAATTATGTAGTCAATTTTAGAATAAGTGTGATGTGGTGCTGAGAAGAATGTATATTCTGTTGATTTGGGGTGAATAGTTCTGTAGATGTCTGTTAGGTCCACTTGGTCCAGAGCTGAGTTCAAGTCCTGAATATCCTTGTTAGTTTTCTGTCTCATCAGTCTATCTGATATTGACAGTGGGTGTTAAAGTTTCCCACCATTTTTGTGTGGGAGTCCAAGTCTCTTCATAGTTCTCTAAAAAACTTGCTTTATGAATCTGGGTGCTCCTGTATTGGGTGCATATATGTTTAGGATAGTTAGCTCTTCTTGTTGCATTGATCCCTTTACCATTATGTCGTGCCCTTATTTGTCTTTTTTGATCTTTGCTGGTTTAAAGTCTGTTTTATCAGAGACTAGGATTGCAACCCCTGCTTTTTTTTGCTTGTTATTTGCTTGGTAAATATTCCTCTATCCCTTTATTTTGAGCCTATGTGTGTCTTTGCACATGTGTCTTTGCATGTGAGATGGGTCTCCTGAATACAGCACACTGATGGGTCTTGACTCTTTATCCAGTTTTCCTCTCTGTGCCTTTTAATTGGGGCATTTAGCCTGTAAACATTTATATTTAAGGTTAATATTATTGTGTGTGAATCTGATCCTGTCATTATGATGCTGGCAGGTTGTTTTACCCATTAGTTGAGATGGAGTCTTGCTCTGTTGCCCAGGCTGGAGTGCAGCGGTGTGATATTGGCTCACTTCAACCTCTGACCCCTGGGTTCAAGTGATTCTGCTGCCTCAGCCTCCTGAGTAGCTGGGATTACAGGTGCACACCACCACACCCGGCTAATTTTTGTATTTTCAGTAGAGACGGGGTTTCACCATATTGGTCAGACTGGTCTCAAACTCCTGACCTCGTGATCCACCCACCTCAGCCTCCCAAAGTGCTGGGATTACAGGCATGAGCCACGTGCCCTGCCCATGGCATTGTTTGTATGAGTTGAAAGCAATGAAATTTTGGAAGAGGAGGCAATTTACATATATAGTCAGAGATCAGTGTCAAACTTTATCCTCCCAGTAAATTAGAATTACAAATAGAATCACTTTTTATCTTATACTTAAAATTTCTTATACTTAAAATACCTTTTACTTGGAATTCCCGTGGTATGGTCAAGTTTTGACAATGCCTTTCATAAACCCTTTTAAAATTGATTATAGTTTTGAAATTTAAGAGGATATAGTAGTCATCATAGGTTTGCTGCCATAATAAACAAGCTTGCAATCTCGGTGGCCTAATGCAATAAAGGTTTATTTTTCTCACATGTTACAGCCAATGTGGAATACAGCAGGCGTGGGCTCTGGACCCAGGTGTTTGAATCTGGTGGTTCCTAAGTCAATCCTTAGAGCCCTTCACTGGCTTCTGTGTCTCTGGCTGCCAGATGAGAAGAGAGAGTTGGGGAAAATACACAGGAGATCTGGGAGTGGCATCTGTCACCTCCACCCACAGGCATTGGCCCACATGGAAAAGGCACTGGGGTTTAGGGACAGGGATGAGTCACTGTTGCAAGGCTGACCTCTTTTCTCTATTTTGTTTCTTTTCCAGGAGACTTCTTGGCATCATCACAAAAAAAGATGTTCTGAGACATATGGCCCAGATGGCAAACCAGGACCCCGAATCCATCATGTTTAATTAGCAACAAGGCGGCAATTATTTTCAGAAAAACACTGACTGTGTCATTTTAAAAGAAATAAATGATATGTTATTATTCCAATGAAAGATCATGCACTGGGGACAGCAGAAACAAAAGCTTTGTTTGAAAGGAGGGGAAGAAGAATGAAACCTTTAAAAACAAAAGTATCAATGATTAGGCATTTTATAGCTTTAACCCCGTATGAGTTTCAAGCTGTGTTTCCTAATGAGTTTGCTACTGCTGTGGGGGCATGTGGGTGGGTGTAAATGATGTGATCTATACAAGTATGTGGAGCATGAATGCTGACTCAAGAAACTTTTACCCCTTCTGCTCAAGGCTGATGTTTGTAACTTACAAACACACGTGAAGCGTTGAGTCCAAAAGACAAAGGGGTATCAGCATGTCAGCGTCCTTATTTATTGGTTCTTGAAGTTTTGCTGCTATGTTACTGAATCATATTAAAGACATTTGCACTTACTTTGTTGAAAAAGAAAAATTAAATTTGAACACAGTGAAAGCTGCAAGTATGCCAGTGGGTTCGCTCACAACCATCCCATTTCTTGCTCCTGTTCTCAGCCTATTATCTAGCTTATCCATCAGTTTCTGAACCAACACCAGGCGTGCCTGCCATGGTGAGTGTGAAGAAATCATTTCTCTATGCAAGACTGGCATCCTGGGCCTGCACGATGAACTACTGGAGCATATAGTACTGTGCTGTGTCTCCTCCCATACAAAGGGATGCATTCTTATTTTGAGGGTATACACACCCGATCATTGATTTGCATCCCCATTGCATTTGCTTCATTTATTTATTGCTTTTGCCTATGCATTCAATATTGATCATCTCAGCACTTCATGAGCCATAGCTGTTAGTCCCCTAGTCTGCCATAAGCCTGCTTTCATTTACAAGTAGCGTATACAAGAGTCCAAACAGGCTACCCAGTGTTACTACTTATTTTTCCTCTCAGGTCTTATCAGATAACGACTGTGGAGAGGATGAGGCATATGAGTTCTCAGTGGGAACCCCTCCAAATGGATTGCAAGAGAAATACTAAATTGATTCTAAATCTGTTCCATTATCTTCTCTATAGGATGCAAAATGTCCAGTTTGAATGTATAAGCATGCATTTCATACTAGCAATCATAGCACAGGAGGACAGCGTTAAATTTTATAAAGCCAATTTGAGCCCCGGGCATCTTTGTATTTGAACTTAATGACGCATTTACTCTTTTAGTCAGGATTTTGGTCTTTTCTGCAGAAAGGAATTAAGGTATGTATTAGATTCACCATATGATCTGTGTAAGTAAGATTATCCCACTTGCCCTTGCTCTTAAGTCTTTGTCCCTGCCTTTTCACTGAGTGCCCCTCGTCCTTTTCAATCTCATTGTCACTGGATAGTTCTGCATCACTTAGGTGTGCATTTGGCTTCAAATAACAGAAAACCCAGCAAACACTGAAGGACTGAGAGGGGGTACTCCAGGACTGTCTCCATAATATCATTGGGTTCCCTATTCTGTTGCTATTTCGTTTTCACCATTTTTACCTTTTGTCCTCTGGCTTATTGCCTCAGAGTTGAAAGATGGTTCCTGAACCATCAGGTATCATGTCTGTTTTCTAAGTGGGAAGAGAAAGGGAGAGGCAAGCAACTAGGTACAATGTCTATCAGGAAAGGAAAGCTTCCCCAGAGATGCTCAGCTTGTATCCGTTGGCTGAAAGTCTGTCATGTGGCTGCTGGTAGCCACACACTAGTGTGGGAAGGAAAATATTGAGCTAGGCACATTACTCTCTGAACGAAATTCATATTATTTTACTAAGGAAGAGTGTTGGTCTTCAGGAGGGGAAGTTTGCCATATTGGATGCCATCATCATGTCCTTGTCATTGCCCTTCCTGTCTTCAATCTTGCCAAACCCCTGTGAAAGTTCTTCTGACCTTCTTGCTCCTCATCCCTTCTCTCAGATTTGACCTAGAAGTCCCAGCCCAAATCCATAATTTCTTAGCCCTAATAAGAATTTTCATCTTGGACAAAAATCTAGCTACAAATGGGTTTTCATGAAACTTCTAATTAATGTGCAAAATATATATTTTCTCTAAGTTAATAAATTTTAAATCAGATCATGCTGACACACTAAGAACATTTGTGTGATTCATTGGTTCCTTCCTTCCAAAATAACATCAAATAGCCACCTCAGCATGGCAATATCCAGTCAATAGTAGAGAATTGAATCATTGGTCCTATAAAAGAATAAAATTCATTGTCTTATTTATAGCATGTAAGCCTTGAGTAACAGGTCTTAATGTTAGTGTTGGTGTTGTGGTTTCCACAGAATGTTTACAAGTGAAGTCGGGTTCTCCTGGACTTTAAATCCTAAAAACTCTTAATGACCACTTCATGTAGTTCCCCTCTTATTGCCCTGTGGTCTCCTCAGAGTCAGTGTGTGCTGGGAGAGTATTAGTCATAGCCTGGCTTTATAAAATCCAGGAGACCCTTTTAGTTGAAACAAATATCTTCCAAAGGGAACCTGAAACAGTGAAAAGATAGCCAGAGGTCAGTGAAACCACAGCCTTTCTTTCTAATCTGGCTGAGGCCGAGGAGGAGAATGAGGAGGAAATATGCTTCCCGGCCAAGGTCACCGAGGGGGACCTTGGGATTTGCGTCCTCCCCAGTGCTTAGAGTAGAGATATCTGCAAATTCATGGCATACAGTTGGAAGAGTTACTTGACTGAAACAACCCAGTCTTACTTTACTTTGTAAATTGAGCCTCTAATTTATTGTGGGGTTCAGGCTCTCCTCAATAGAAGGCCAGAGTCAGATGGGTGGACTAAGGTCAAGGAAGAGGAGTCTGTGTTGGGGACTACCACGGCAAACTGCCTTCCTTCCGTGGATTCCTAACTCAGCCATGTGGTCCACTCACCCATGGGCCTGGGGGCTCAGACAAACCCCATGGGAAACATGCTGCTGTGCTCTGTCTCTCTTTCTTGTAAATGTACTTGGGTAGGGATCCTGAGAGTATTTGCTCTCTCCAAATGCAGAACTTACATCTATTTTATCTGGTGATCTGATGAACAGCACAGAGATGTGGAGATAAAATAAGCATCTTTCAGAATAATGTTTTATTTTTCTTCTTCTTCCAGAACCAAAGGCATTAGACATTTGTAGAACTCTCTGGATTCTCTCTGGATCAGTTTTTGACATAAAAAACCACCAACACATCATGGGAAAGGTGCTCTCTCATGACACACATCACCTGTTTCTTGCTTTTACTGAGGAAATGTGTTGTACAAAAGCACCAAATAAGGGGACCCTGGAAGTAACGCGTGCATTTCTTCTAAGTGGATTTTAGTGCATCCCCTGGGAATACGGGTGCTCATGTGGCTTTTAGGGAAAGGCAGAATGTGCTAGAAGTCAGTCATTCAGTATTCAGTGCTTACTGTTACTTTGAACCAGGTAATCTCAGTTCTTTATTTGGTCCTTCCCAAAGACCTTACAAAGGAGATGTGTAAATAGATAGATTTTGAGCCTAATAAGTCAGAGAAATGGAAAATTTTAGAGCAGTTTCTTTCACTTAGGTGAGAACTGATTACTTTAAATTACCAATATGTGCAAATTCTACTTAGTATTCATTATTAGATTCTGAGCTGGAAAAGATGAGAAACCCAAAGAGAACTATTGAATTACCATGCAATTGTAATATTATGCTTTCATTTTAACTTTGTGTGGGCAGTGTTCTGTTAGACTAAGCTTCTAGCCTTTGAAATGATTTACATGAGGAGAGAGCCTGTATATCTGACTTGGGAAACATTAAGCAGACCCTATTTTCACTGGTGCGGTAATAACTATTTATTTGCCATCCTAGAGGTGCTGGGAATGAGCCTACGTGCGACTTTTATGAGATATATTCACATTTGGTGTTGGAACGACCACATAGCAAAGTGTTTTTTTTTTTAAATTGTATTACTCTGTGTAAATGTTGGCACCCTATTAAATATTAAATGTTTGAACTCTATTTTTAAAAATAAAACAAGCACAGAGTCCGCAACAAACATATTGTAAACGGAAGAGTTACTGATTTCACAGTGTGTTTCTACACAGTAGAACCTCTGGAAACCTGGTTCCTGTGACTTGGTTGGACTATCCAGTAAAGTTAAAGACCCATCCTTAAGACTGATATACAGATTGTGAAGTCCATTCAGTCAGCTTTAAAATTCCTTGTTCTTGGCTGGGTGGGTGATGACCAAATAAAAATTCAGACTGAGGCTATCAGTTTCCAAGGATTGGGTAGGAACACTGTCCTCAGGCCATGTGTGTGTTTGCCCTGTGTGAAGGCTGGGGAGTACAGTTTGGGCAATGGTTTAACATTCATTCATTCTTTCATCCTTTCTTTCAGTAGAAAATTTTCTATTTATTACTTTGGGAACCACAAGGGTTGAATTATGTCTTTTCCCACGAGTTTTTTTTTTTTAAAACTTTCTACTTTACAGAAAATTTGGAAGAAAGACAAGAAAGGAACAAAGGATGCCTACAGATCCTTGACCTAGAAGAGGTGCTATTTAATATGGGTGGTTAGAGGAGTCCCTGCTGGTTAGGGGAGGGAACCAGCTGGGGGCACAGCTGGGGAAAGGGTATCCTCAGCAGAGGGGACAGCAATTGCAAATGTCCTGAGATGGAAATGGGTCTAGCCTGCTGGGGGCCCACCAGGGGTGGATGGCTGCAGCCTTGGGATGGGAGTGGGGGTATTTGAAGTTGGGTTTGTTTTCCCTTTGGGAGGAGGGTAGACACAGCAGATGCTTCAGGGTCTTGAAGGACCAGGTAAAGTCCTGGAATTCAGAGGAGTGACATGATTTGACTTGTGTTGTCCACAAACCATTCTGGCTGTTGGACAGCAACACTGGAAGCCAGGGCTCTGGATAAGAGTCTATTGCAAATAGGCCAGGCACGGTGGCTCAAACCTGTAATCCTAGCACTTTGAGAGGCCGAGGTGGGCAGATCACTTGAGATGAGGAGTTTGAGACCAGCCTGGCCAACATGGTGAAACCCTGTCTCTACCAAAAAAAATATATAAATGAGCCAGGCATGGTGGCAGGTCCCTGTAATCCCAGCTATTTGGAAGGCTGAGGCACAAGAATTGCTTGAACCTGGGAGGTGGAGGTTACAGCGAGCCGAGATCGTGCCACTGCACTCCAGCCTGGGCAACAGAGCAAGACTCCATCTCAAAAAAACAAAAAGAGTCTATTGCAAATAGGTGAGTGATGATAGGAGCTTGCCCTAGAAAATTCTTGAATTCCAGTTATACAGTTGCTCCTCAGTATCTGTGGGAGATTTCTTTCAGGACTCCCTCATAGATTCCAAAATCCATGATGCTTAAGTCCCTTACATAAAATGCTGTATTATTTGCATGTAGTCCACACATGTCCTCCTGTCTACTTTAAACATTCTCTAGACTACTTAGAATACTTAGTTCAGTGTAATGCTATGTAAACAGTTGTTAAACTGCATTGTTTATGGAATAGTGACAAGAAAAAAGTCTACACATGTTCAGTACAGATGCAACCAGCCATTTTTTTCCTGAATATTTTCAATCCACAGTTGAATCCACAGATGCAGAACCCATGGATATGGAGGGCTAACTGTAATTCCAAGGTAGAGCCAACAGATTTGCTGATGGAACTGATACAAAATGGCACAACTAAGTTGCTATTTACTGAGATGGGCTAGACTAGGTGAGGAGCTCCCTTTTGGAAATGCTACATGAGAGATGTCTCTTAGACATTCAGGTTTGGAGTTCAGGGGAATCATTACGGTTTGAGATGTAAATGAAGCCATTGGCATATTGGTGGCATCGGTGGCATTTAAAGCCATGCCTGGAAACTTTTGTGGTCTCATGATATCCTAAGAGCAAACAGTATAATCTTTTTTTTTTTTTTTTTTTTTTGAGATGGGAATCTCGCCCTGTCACCTAGGCTGGAGTGCAGTGGTATGATCTTGGCTCACTGCAGCCTCCACCTCCCGGATTCAAGTGATTCTCCTGTCTCATCCTCCTTAGTAGCTGGGATTACAGGTGCACACGACCACGCCTGGCTAATTTTCTGTATTTTTGGTAAAGACAGGGTTTCACCATGTTGGCCAGGCTGGTCTCGAACTCTTGACCTCAAGTGATCTGCCTCCCTTGGCCTCCCAAAGTGCTGGGATTACAGGCATGAGCCACCGCACCCAGCCAGAATTGTGTTCTAACAGAATTTCAATATTGAGTTTTCAGGGACTCACACCAATGTTACAGGCCAATAGGACTGCACTTGAGTTCCGGATCCATTGAGTCCTGGCTCTGTGTGCCATTGTCAAAGGGACCGAATTCCTCTGAGCCTGGGTTTCCCCATCTCTGTAGAGTGAGCTACTGCTCTTGCCACAGTAGCATGGCTGTGAGAATTAAGTGAGGTAATTGCTGTACAGTACTTGGCATAGAATATGACAAGGCAAATGGTAGACATTATCATCTTCTCCGATTATGAAGCCATCTCAGTAGATTTATTTGGAAATTACTTCAATTAATTTTGTGTTGTTAAAGAACGTATAACACTTTAGTTTAATTATAAGGCCACAGAAAGTAAACACAGATCAGACTAGCCAAATGCTTTTTTCCCAGTCTCTGCAGTCATTTTTCTAAAAAGCAAAACAAAACAAAAACTCAGATCTCTTAAGGGATATATATTTTTAAAAAAGCCTCTGTCTCCAAATTAATAGGAAATTATAGAAAGAAGCCACTTGATAGAAAATTCCATGTCTCTGTAACTTTATATTGAGTTGAAGAGCAGAAAAGCATCAGTATCATACTGAACTATGTATTGATTAGTTTGAAATTTGGAAGAAGAATTCATGGAACACAAGAAAGTGTATAGCTTGCTCATTTTCAAGCAACCTAAAACTCAATACCCTCTGCACTTCCAGACAGAAAAATCTCTCCAGCATGGTGTTAATGTAGAAATGAGTCTGTTAGTAAAACTCATGAAAGAACAGCGTTTGTGGGCCTTGGACATTTCCTGTCGCCATGATGTCGTTAAAAGCCAGAGGGGGAGAATGAACAAATAGGATTTGTCCGAAAAGTGACAGCCCATCAGTTTTAATTCTGGAGACTTAGCTAGAGCTAACCAGGATGGCCTTGCAAATAAAACCCTGGGTCATGTATGGGTTTCCTGGGCTTTCATGGGTTGAGAAAGGACTAGAAATGTCCATCTCCGTCAACTACCATCAGGAACAGCGTGCTTCGGCTGAGCATGGGGTGCCTGGTGTGCCCGTTGTTAAAACTCTTCCCCAGTTCATTGGTCGTCAATTGGCCAGAAAGAAGCTACCATATGTGAAGGCAGATAGGGAGCATCTATTTCTAGCTGTTCCTCGACATTGCATTTCATTAAAGAAATGTTTTTTCTTTCTGAATGAGCAATAAGCAGAGAGCACCTTGTGGGGATTTTCAGACCCCTTTAGTCAGGGCTTGGCTCACAGAACGAAGGGAGCAATTAATGTGTGATTCCAGTGCTTGTTATGGAACACGTATTTCAAAGATGAAACAGCCGTCCTCAATCCAAACAGATTCTGTCAGAGAAATTGAAAACACATCCATAAATGCTCATCCCACAGGCTCCTAACAGGTTGGATCCAGAGGATGCTCACTGGTAGTAGAACATTCCTTCCTTCTGTGGGACTCACATGTTCATTTCACATACACTCACTCTCTCAGGGCTTCCACCTGTTTCCAGCTGATACAAACCCAAACGAAAATTGGGGCTAGCTCCCTCCGGATGAACAGGTTTCCTTTTCTGACATTTCTCAAACTTCAGCCTCTCCCCAGAAAGACATTTCCAGGAATGGCTGCTGAGTGACTTACATGATCAGCAATGAACTTTCTCCAGGGAGTGGCCAAGCCAAGTTGCTCCATGGAGCAGGAGTCTCGACTCGTCATTAAAAAGCTAGGGAGAGGCCAGGTGTGGTGGCTCATGCCTGTAATCCCAGTGCTTTTGGAGGCAGTGGTGAGAGGATCGCTTGAGGCTACAAGTTAAAGACCAGCCTGGACAACACAGTAAGACCCCAATCTCTACAAAATTTTTTTAAAAAATTAGCCAGGTATGGTGGTGAGTACTGGTGGTTCTGCTACTTGAGAGGTGGAGGTGAAAGGATCACTTGAGCCCAGAAGTTTGACGCTGCAGTGACCTATGATTGCACCACTGCACTCCAGCCTGGGCAACAGAGTGACACTCTGTCTCGGGGGGGGAAAAAAAAGCTAGGGAGAAAGAGTGGGATTGCATTCAGTGGAGATGATTTCCCAAAGTGCCTCCAAGGTATAGTGTCTGCAGGATGCTGCAAAGTGCCAGAGGCAGGGTGGATTTTGTGGTTAACTAAATTGAGCGTGAGGGTCCAGGAAGTCTTTTTAAAGTTTCTTTTGAGAATTTCTAGTTGAGTGACTGGGAGAACTGACTTAACTTTCATGCACTGCAGCCACATCATCTGAAAGCAGTGACTTGCTAATCAGAGTGTGATCTAGGGATTACCTGTGTCTGTATTGCTGGAGCAAGTCCCAGTTAGCAATGCAGAATTGCAAGCCCCATCCAGGTCTGCTGAGTCAGGCAGAATTAAACAACCCCAGGTGATTTGTGTGCAGAGTACCATTTGAGAAGTGCTGCCTTAGGTGACCAGGTGATCTGAGTTTACTTCCAGCTCTAAGACCCAAGTTTCTCTAAGACTCTCTTACTTTCAAAGGAAAAAGGAGTGATGGCTGCAGTGATTGGGCCACTGAAGGAGCCGGTCCAGAGAAACAGGGTGGAGAGAAGCTTGGCATGAGAGCTCTAAGCCCTATTTCTCATTCCCCAAACTTTCCCAGTTACAGCTATCCTCCTGCGTGATGCTCCATCTCAGAGATTCTCAGCCTCAGCACTAGACATTTGGGGCCATCCTGTGCACTGTATGATGTTGAGCAGCATATCTGGCCTCTACCCACTAGATGCCATAGCACCCCTCACCTAGTTGTGACTCTAGAAATGTCTCCAGACATTGCCAAGTGTCCTGGGTGGGGGTGAGGTATGCAAATCTTCCCCATCCCCTCCCCTAATTGTATAGAAGAGAGCACTATGATTTACAAAGCGTGGGAAAAGGGAGCACCCTTTGGCGTCCTTTTGGTGTTTTTCTTAACACTGGATGAAAATTGCTAGTTTAAGGCAAAGACTGATGGGGACTCCTGTCCTGCTTCAATGACTCCCCATGGCTGGGGAAGAGTTCCCTCAGCATTGAAGCAGAAAACAGCAATTTAAGGGGAGAGGGTGCATTTGCTTCTTTCTGAGAACCTAATGGTGAGCCCAGGAAGAGTGAAGTCATCTTACCTGGGAATAAGTCTCATGCCAATTGGTGATTTCAAAGCGATTGGCTTACTTTCAGCTGTCTGTGTGATGACACTGTTATCCTTCCTCGGTTGCCTCCCACGCTCAGACCATGCACGCAAGCATGTCGACGAAATCGCTCTTTGCTGGGTACATCTCATTAGAAAGATTCCTAGCTGCTTTCTTGAGTCAACTTGAACATTTTTGTGTCTTTATTCGAAGCTTAAAGGAGTAGTCAGCCAACGATAGCACGTGGCTAAATGTAGCCTGTCGCCTGTTTTTGCAGATAAAGTTTACTGGCACACAGCCATGTGCAGCCGTTTACATATTGTCTATGGCTGCTTTTTATGTTTGTTTGTTTGTTTGTTTTAGTCTATGGCTGTTTTTGTGATACAATGGTGGAGTTAAGTAATTGCAACAGAGACTGCCTGGCCTACAAAGCCCAAAATATTTACTCTCAGGTCCTTGACAGAAAAAGTTTGTTGGCTCTTGGCTTAGAGTAAATTGGGGTCACAAAACCGTTGGATAGTCACAAAGAGTAATTTAACTTTCTTAGACTAGATATAAAATATAAAGAAATGCTTCAAATACAGAATCAAGGAGAGATGCGTGTGTCAGTGGCATAAGATGGATTTGTTAAAATGATTTTCCATCCTCCAAGTTTCTCCAATAGCTTAATTTGTGCCAGAATGATCTGTCCTGACTTAGATATTAACTGAGATGTTTATGGCCTCTGTCAGAATTTAAATGTTTTCTGTAACAGAAAATGACACTTAACATTTGAATAGCACTGTGTCATTTACGAAAGAATTTTAATATTTGTGTTTGTCTCAATGGTCCTGTGTGGGAAAAATTATACCTATTATTTAGAAGACAAAACTGAGGCTCAGAAGAATCACCTGTGGAGATTTTGCAACATACCAATGCACTGGAGCCATGCCCTGAGATTCTGATTAAGGCCATCAAGAGTGGGATCTTCCATCAACGTTATAAAAGGTCACCCGGTGATTCTAATGTGAAATTGAGAACCTCTGGGCTCCAGGGATTTGCTCAAGTTGATATACCTAGGAGGTGGTCTGGTTGGAGGAAGCTCAAACTTGGCTCTTCTTCATGACTTCAAGTCCAGGAACATTTTCCTACAATATGACAACCCATCTTAGCTCAAAGTAGTCTTTCAGTCCAACTGGTGGGTCTAACCCAGTGGTTCTCAAAGTATGGCCCTTGGACCAGGAGTATCAGGGTCACCCAGCAGTCTGTTAGAAATGTAAGCTCTCTGTCATACCCTGGACCTGGTAAATCTCAAAGTCTAGGGATGGGGCCTATTCCTCTGTGTTTTACCAAACCCTCTAGCTGGTTTAGAGGCAGCTCCAGTTTGAGAACCACTGGTCTATCCTGGGAAAGAGGATAGATAAATTTTAATGGAAGTAAGGGGCTAAAACTGGAGAAATACCACACACACATATACATGTGCACACACACATACACACACACACAACCAGGCCTGGCCTCTGGGAAATTGACTCTGGGTGGGGAGGGGCAGAATGAACATGAGAAGTGATAAGAAAAGTGAGAATCTGTGCATGTCTGAGGAAGTGTGAAGATACCCGGATGGCAGAAAAAGCAAAAGGATCTCACCAGGCCCCTGAGTTGAGCCTCTGCAGACTTCATCATCCCTTAGGCAGCCTTGAAGGTGTTAACAAGAGTTTCTGCATCCTTTTGCTGGGCTGGCAGGTCAGAGGGATTTTTTGGTGTTGTTGTTATCATTTCATTTTTTGTTTTCAAAGTTTTGGGTTTTCCTGAATCAAGCACTTGGTTGGGATGAACATTCTTGTGTGATTAAATGAGCCTCCTCCTGCTTGGAGCCAAAGTCACATTCCTTGCTTCGGTTTTATCCCAGGTGCTCCTTTTTAATTGCATTTTGTATTCAACTGTGCAGCCACCCCCTTCCCAGAGAGGGCTGGCCCCCTAATCACTACAGTGCTGTTACCCCTGCAGCTGGGACTTCAAAGGCCCCAGAAGTCATATTGTAACGTGAGCTCCAAATCGTCCCTGAGATGAACACAGAGAGGCATCATCAGTCAAAACTCATCAAGGGGAAGGGATATCTCTGTGTGGCATGAGGGTGACAGAATCCAGCCTCACCCTCAGTCCCCCTCAGGGCCTCCCCTTCCACAGCATTGCCATTCCCTATCTGAAAACCACAGCAACACATACATGATTCAGGGCTGTGCACTGGTCACCCAGAGCAAGGGGACAGACATGTATGCCCAGGAAAAACTGTTTCAAGCAAACGTTCACAGCACCAGCTGCCAATGGGGGAAGACAGGCAGAGGAGGCTCCCGCAGACAGATATGGGAAAGTACAAACGATGATTACAGGCTCCGAAACAGAGCTGTTGTTGGGGGAAATCACAGCATCTGATTTGGGTTTTGCTTTTGTAATTACTGGACCCAGAGAATGTAACTGCAAAGCACATGCCGTTTCCAAAATGGGTGGGACCATGTGAGTTCATGACGGCTTCAAATCTACACTCTGGCATTCAAGTTTGACTCCAGGAGTTAACAAGAGCAGGCCCTGCTTTACATAGTAGCTTCATTTGAAGTTCCAAAGCTCAGTACCTGGAAGCAGATGGGGTAACTTGTGATTCTATTTTATTTCTTTAGCCTGGAACCAATATAGAATATTGATTTCTAATGTGGGAATTCTGAAGAGGAAAAATTAGGGTTGACTTTTTTGGGGTCAAATCTATGAGTTTCTCAAGGTCAAAGAGCCGTGTCTCCATTATCTTTCTTCGGTGTCAGTTCTCATATGTTGTATATTGATGATAAAACAATATAATGTATGCTTTTGAACAATAGATAAATGCTGAAAGCCTGTTCTTTAGCTGTGACCTTTTAGAATAAATCAGGAAAATAACCCTGGCAGAGTTTTCTGGAGACATGGAGCATTTCTCCAAAAGAGACCCATCTGCCACTGTGTAAAACGTCACATAAAACACTACGTGTCAAAAGAAAACAGTAATCGGCTTGGTGTTTCATGGCCTGAGAGGAGCTACTTAGTTCAGACACCCTGAACTTCCAAAGAATGAATATGAAAGTGGAATCTGAAGACATTATGTGCCTCGGTGTATCTTTGATCAAACTGAACCTGCAAAGAAGTGTGGCAGGCTCTAAAAGCTGCGGCGACTAACCGCTCAGGAAACCCATGCCAGTGACTTTACAGAACATGTCACATCAAAGGGGAAAAGTGCCCCACTGAATGAAAAGTTCTTTGGTATTCAATGTGGAGAGAGAATAGAAATGAGATTAAATTTCAGTATTTCTGGATTTGGTTAATAGATTCTCTCTTCCAAATATAAGAACTTTAAGTGATTCTGTTGACTTAGTAGAAAAATATCCGAAGGGCACATCTCATAACTAGGTCTAAGGGCAATGAAAACATAAAATGATAGATAAGAGAGAATATCATAATATTTAGAGAAGTAGTTCAAAAATTTTTTTCAGCTGTGACATCCAAGATGATGTCTAGACACTGCAACGGGTAGACCCTGGCTTTGTAGAAACATCCCAGGACACTATTTCCAACTTGACTCTGAAGGAGCTAAGACTATGCCACCCCAAAATATGCTGCTCTGGCATATTGACTATTTTGAATGAAAGGAACTTAAACAACAATAACAAAAAAACAGGTGCAAGAACTTCACTCTGATCTTCATTTTGTTTCTTAAAAGTAGAAGATGAAATTCTCATGTGAAAGACATCCTTCTTACACAAAAAGAAATAATCTTATCAAGGATGGGAAGTTGAAACCGAGAGAATTCCATACAGACCTTGTTAAAATAGCTTATCTATCTTTTTAGCCTCCCCACATAATTTAGTTGCTTTTTTCACAACTTAGCTATTCCCTGTCAAATTCAGTATATAAGTGACTGACTTATAACTGCTTCTTTGGGCCTTCATAACCTTATGAGGGCTCCCGTGCTACATAAAACTTAGTATTAAACGAGTCTGTATGCTTTTCTCCTGTTGAGCTGTCTTACTGCAATTTAATAATCAGGCCCTGCAGGGACCCTAGCTGCCCTGGGCCAGAGGGCCAAGCGCTCTTATTTTCTCCATCCTCCCTTCCAAGAGCCTAGCTCCATCCCACCACTCCTTCTATGCTTGAGATAGAAAATGCAATTTCTCTCCAGTCTGTGCCAGCCAAAGTGTCCCCAGTCACCTTGGATTCTCACATTCTTCAGAGGGAGGCAATTGCAAGTTAAATCAGTCCCTGTTTGCTAAAAGGCATCACTTCTTATGAGTTGTGTTGATGGGGCCATTCATTAAAAAACTTCAGCCTCACTTATTTGGGGCTAGAGGGCTGTGTCTTGCCAAAAGAACATTTCTTTAGCTGATATCTGATTTAGGATCATAATACCTCTGGCCACCATTTTTTATAGAGGTGAAGCCAAGTGAAAATGATCTATTGAAGGGCTTTAACTTTGGCATAAGATGGACATGGTTTTGAATCCAGGCTCTGCTACTTCCTACCTGTGTAACTCTGGGCAAATCATTTAACCTCTCTAAGCTTTGATTTTCTCATCTATAACATATAGTAATTCATCTACCCATACAAACTTGTTGGGCACAGCAGATGGCAGAGCATGAATGCCCAAAAATATGATTGTAGCAGAGATAACCAATGCTCACCAAATCTGTGTTCTCCTTTTCTTCATGGGTCCATAGCTAGACTACATTTCCCAGCTCCCCTTGCAGTTAGGTATGGTCAATACTGGTTCTAGCCAATGGAATGTGAGCAGGAGTGAAGCCTGTAAAGCCCATGAGCAATCCCCTGCAATCTTCCTCTCTGCTGGTCTGAAATGGTGATGACCCAGAATGACCTTGGAAGCCATGTGTTGAAGATGGCAGCTCTGCTGTCAGCCTGGGCCTCTGAATGACTGTGGAAGAGGAATTCCCAGTGACTTCTTTACCTGCCCAGCACTGTCATGTGAATAAGAAACAAATCTCTGTGGTATTGAGCCATTTTCCACTTTCGGGGTAAATCTGATAAAGCAGATAATATACCCAGACTATGCAGTTATTACCACTATAAATTCCTAGAATGCTGGGTAGTGGCGTAATGAAGCTAGCTTGTACCAGCTCTCAAGAGCTGATGGTTACATTTGTAGGCTTTCATGGGCCAGTTGATGTCGTATTCCTAGCTTAAAATCAGCCATAGTGGAAATGTTTACACCACAGAAACTGGCAAATACTATATACCAGTCTTTCCTCCTCGTCCTCACTGGAGCATTTACTGGCACTCCACTGACTAAGAATATATCTTTTTCCTCTTTGCCTTATCCCAAAGCCTCATAACCTAGTGCATTACATATTAGAATAACTCAAAAAGTGTTTGTGGCTACAACTCAAGACTAGGCTTGAGTAAATTAAAAGAGGAGACATTGTGAGAGGATGAAAGCTAATGTTCAGGGTTAGACAGAACATACGGTGAAGGAGGAAGAACAGTCTAATCTTTGCCTTTCTGAAATAGGGATATCTGGAGCTAAGGATACATGTTTGTGTCTTGGGTCTCTTTGGAATTCAGGTCTTTAACCTCTTTTATCTCCCCTGTCTGGACTGGTTGTCACTGCTCCATCAGCAAGTGGATGTCTTCCAAAGTACAGTGAATCTCCCCTCACTCCCAAGCCCTCCATAATGACAGGCACTGGGGAAAGTGTTTTATTCTCTTCATGTTCCTCTAAGGGAGGTTGTGGCCAGTACCAGGAGGCTGTCTCAGTCTGAGTTCCCCCAACAGCAGAATCCCCTGTCTCGGGGGATTCAAGTGCAAGTCATTTATTTGGAAGGTGATGCCAGAAAACAGCATGGCAGAGCGGGGAAGAGGTGAAACAGAAAAGGAAGGGCAACCAGCAAAGTGTGCTTTCCTCAGCAAATTGCAGCTGTTGGATGCTGGGATAGTTTAGAATATGTGTCTCAGAGTTATCACTGCAGAAAGGAAGAAGGGGACTGGGGTATTTATTAGCTCTCTTGAGTCAATGTGGTGCCATCTGCCTAAGATGCTTATAACCTGTCCAGACAACCAGACTGCCTCTGTTCTTTCATTACCTAGCTCCCGAGAATCTTTTTACTCCACTGTGACTTCCTTGCTTCACCAGAGGTGGGCTGACTCCTTTATTCAGAACTCTCAGTATGGATGTCACACATATTCTCTTAGCTGCCCTTGACCCTGACTCTGATAATATATTCAACCTGACCTCTGTATGCCTTCAGTGCCCTTCAGTGCATTCATGGATAAGAAGAATGCTTTGAATCACAATCTCAAAAATAACATAACTGGAGGGGTCTTCTCTTATGATCCAACATGATTCCTACCATCCTAGATTAGATATACATTTCACCAGGATTTCTGCACTGTGGTAGACACAAAAATTGACCCCAGGGATGTTTACATCCTAATCCCTGGAATCTGTGAATATGTTACCCGGCATGGCAAAAGGACTTTGCAGATGTGATTAAGGAGCTTGAGATTGGGAGATGATCCTGGGTGGGCCAAGTGGGTCCATGTGATCATGAGGATCCTTAGAAGAAAGAGACAGGAGGGTCTGAGTCAGAGAAGGTGTTGTAACAATGGAAGTAGACTAGAGTGACATGGAGCCATGAGCCAAGAAATGTGAGAAGCTTCTGAAAGCTAGAAAAAGCAAGGAATAGATTGTTCTCTAAAGTCCAAAGAGAGAATGCAGTTGTACCAACACCTTGGTTTTTAACTCATAAGATGCATTCACACTTCTGCCCTCTGAAACTATGAGATAATAAATTTATGATGTTTTAAGCCACTAAATTTGTGGTAATTTGTTACAGCAGTGATATGAAATGAATACACCCCTGTTCACATTGTAAAAATTATGGATTTTTGACTTGTTTTTTGGAGATCCAATGTCATTGTGATGTTTAGCTATCCCATGTGCTTTCAGAAATTGGCTTTGTGGACTACTGTAACCAAATCAAGGTCAGGGTTGGCTACTCTCTGGGGCTTGCTGTCATGAATCTGCTGGCAGCCTCTCAGGGCAGAGACCCTGACCTCGCATGTAGGTAGGTTATCTCTTGCTGGGAGCGAGATCTCCTGTTGATGGCACTTGCTGATTATAGTTCACTTATTTATGGATTAACTGCTTCTTTTGATTACCCACACTATTCTTTTCTGTGTGGATAATCCTTTATCCAAATAATCAAAAATTCAATGCCCAAGCACGTTCCATTTTGGGGCACTTGGAATCCAAAGATTTTGTAGCTCTGCTCCCTTGGTTCCTTCAAAGCAGAAATATTTTATGTTATGCTCTGCTTCCTTCAAAGCAGAAATAGTTTTTGTTCTCACCAGATTGGTTGGCTAATTCATGAATGTCCTTCATTCTGAATAAAAATAGCAAATATTTCCTGAACACTTTACTATGCCTGTCAAACTCTAGGCTGAGCCCATTTGATGTTCATTATACTTTGAGTCGCTCTGAGCTAAGACACCATGGCTGTCCCCATTTTACAGATGAGAACATGAGGGCTGGAAAGGTTTTGTGGCTTGAGAATGCTCACACAGCTAGAGTACGGCAGAGCTTTGCTCTGAAGCCAGGCAGCCTGATTCTCAAGCTCACACTTCTACCCGGCAACAGCACTGCTACACTCTTTTTGGAAGTGGCCCAATTTCACTCCCAGAAACAGAGGTAAAGTGAACAACTTGCCTTAACTGGTAGTGGGAGAGGCCAAGAGTCAGGAGGTGAAAGCAACGCCTTTGTTGCACTTTCTCCTGGACACACCCTTGTGTGACAGGAGGGACTCCCAGCGCACGTGACAGTCACTAGTTTCCTTTCTGTGTCCAGGACATTGGTCTCACCTCCTACCTTGCAAAGAAGCGAAGGCGATAATTTTCTTAATGTTTTGTGATCAAAATGGATTAAAAAGGGTTCCTGCTGTGTCTAGTGTGGTTTATGGAGAACGTCTGTGTCAACAAAATGTTTGCATCAACAAAAAAGAAAGTTCCTGGTCGTTTCTGCATTTCAACTCCCTCAGTTTGGTTGCGTTTCCCATCTGCCTCACACATCGATGGTATTCATCTGCTGTTCGATTTGTGGAATAGCTGGGCAGCCTTTACAGAGCTCCAGATTTCCTTCCTTTCAGATTGGAGGGCATGGTGCTTACACAGTGGTTCTCAACCAGCAGTGACTTTGCTCCTCAAGGGACGTTTGGCAATATCTGGAGACATTTTTTATTCTCGCAACTGGGGGAGGACGTGATTGGTATCTAGTGGGTTGTATTCGTTTCCCGATGTTGTTGTATGTATCAAACTATCACAAACTTGGTGGCTTAAAATAAGAGACATTTATTCTCTCACAATTCTGGAAGCCAGAAATCCAAAATGAACATATCAGCAGGGTTGGTTCCTTCTGGAGACCCTGAGGGAGAATCCTTTCTGTGCCTCTCTCCTAGGTCCAGCTGGTCACTCACAGTCATTGACATTCCATGGCTTGTAGCAGCAGCACTCCAGTCTCTGTGTCTGACTTCGCACGGCGTTCCCCTCGGTGTCTTTGCATCTCAGATCTTCCTCTCCTTTCTTTTATATGGACATCTGTCATTGGATTTAGGACCCAACCTAAATCCAGCATAATCTCATCCTGAGGTCCTTAACTTGATGACATCTGCAAAAACATGCTATTTACAAATAAGGTTACATTCACAGGTACTGGGGTTTAGGTCTTGAACATATCTTTTCAGAGGACACTATTCGATCTCCTACATGAGTAGATGCCAAGGAGGCTGAGATACAGCTGACAGCACAGGACAGCCCTCTCACAAAGAGGCTGAGAAACTCTGCATGAATGAGAAATTGGATTGCAGCAGAGAATACCTTTCCCTGTACTTTAAGCCCTTCAGCCAGCTGTGGTGTGCTGTGTGATCCAGTGCAGGCAATGCAATCAGACGCCAGCTATTACCTCCTTTTTTCTCAAGTGTGAATGATTGTTTCCAATGAGTGGAGGCCATTTGTGCCCAGTAGGTGGCATTCAAATACCCCACATAACCAAGCCTGGTGTGCAGATGACACAACAGGTAAGAAATGAATGCAACTTGCAGAATTGTGTGGATTCAGGTATATACATCTATAGTTTTTATCTTTCTCATAAATGCATGTTATGAACCTCTGATTTCCCAACATAGGCCCTTAGGGCTTTCCCCTTCTCCAGCCTCCTCCTCACCTTAATGATTGCTCTTTTGGATCCAGTGTTTTATAGGAATTTATACCAGGGGTCCCAAACTTTTCCCGCAATGAGCCAGATATTAAATATTTTAGGCTTTGCAGTCCAAAAGGCGAAAATGAGAATACCATCTGAATTCTGAGATAACTAGAAAGAGAAATCCCGTGGCTCCCTGCCCCATTTGATTGGGTGGCTGCTCCTGGGTGGCAGGCAGCTTTCTGCCCAGGTGCCATCTACTGCAGACTTTCTCTAGGGGAACAGTGACCGGCCTTTGAATCCCAACCCTAGGCTCTGGGAGGAAGGGGGAAGGCCTTGAGTCGGGGAAAGATCGCTACTATGATCAGTTTCGCTCTCTGCCCTGGTGACACCCGGTCCTCGTGCACCCTTCTCTCTTTTTGGAGAGCTGGGCCATCTCAACTTGGGCAGCTGGCTGGAGGGTCCTGGACTGCCTGGTGCTTAGCAGTTTCCCACAGCAGAGACCTCACTGTGTAGGTGGTGGCCAGTGTAGGCCCTGATCAGCACCACTGGCCTGGGAAGCAGGTGGTGGGAACAGAAGGGGAAATGGGGCAGAGGACGATGTCCTGGCTGGTCTCCCCGCTCCCAGTGGCAGCTTGCTCCAGCAAGGTCAGTGGGCCACACAAACTCAGGTGGTGGGCTGAATTTGGCCCATGGGCCATAATTTGCCAGCCTCTGGTTTGATTATATGGCAGATACTCAATTAGTTCTTTTTGCTTGAGATATTGTAGAACCTTTTGCTTGAGAAATTATTATAGTTCTTTTCGCTTGAGAATTTGCAACATTTGCAAATGAGTTGAAATAATGTTGAAAGCAGTGAGAACCATTTGACACCTCTGTGCTAAGCTAGTCCATAGTTTTTTTTTTTTTTTAATTTACAGATTAATACATCAAGGCTTAGAAAAATGGACACTGTCAAGCTTCTCTTTGCAAATTAACATGGGGGCCAAAGAGATATCCAGCATCAGGGAGCTGAAAGGAATGCTTTTGCCCTTTGCATCTTGAAGTTTAGCTCCTCTGCTCCTCCACATTCACAACCATCTTACCAGAGTACACAATCCTGCAAAATGCAAGCACCAGGGACCACATTCTATTTATTCTTGTGATACATAGTTCAGTTTTGGCAAACGAATGTTTTGGGAACAATGACCAATGAATTTGTCTTTTCTTTTACGATATAATCCTCAAAGACAAATATTAGAAGCAGTATGTTTAGAAAGAAAAGAGCAGTGAACTCCAACATCTGAAGTTTCAAATGTCGTGACCGTGTGCTGCCTATGCCAACTGTCTGGCATTTGCAATATGGATGCTTTGCTTAAGACAAAATGCTTTCCTAGTCAAAGCCCCAGAAAATTATCTGCTATCACAGCAGTGACTGCTTCTGTCAGCAAGTATTTCTTCCTTGCTTACAAACTTCATCAAAATGCCTTCTCAAAAACCAGCTGTCACCTCCCCTTCTCTTCAGCTAACCTCACACTGTTTCCTCCTTGGGATGCACACTTACCAATCCTCTCGAAGCCAAGTTAGATCAGGTTTGTGGGATGTCAGCTCTTGCCCTCTCCCTTTAGAAATCCATCCTGATGGAATTTGAGCTGAAGACATTTCCAGAGTCCTTCACTGTGCAGAAATTCTGAATGAAATAGATTTCACATCTGTCACTCTGCTATGGAAGTGATCAATAGCCACCAAAAACAGATATTTTTAATGAAGAAATGGAAAATCTAGGATAACAAATGAGAGATTTGAGTCTAGGAGAGGGCAGAAAATGAGTTTTAGGCCTTCAAAACCATGTTCCTGCCTCATGATGAAGGAGCTATCTCAGAGGGAAGATTCATGCCTATCTTGTGGCTGAAGATGCTGAAATGGCTCACTTGCACCTCCAGATCCAGATCCTTGCCAATGCCCAGACAAATGGGGTCCCTGTGTGAGGAAAGGAACACTCAGTGTGGGTTCTGCTACCTCCTGAATCTTTTTTCATCTTCTATGGCACCTGCTATTTTGCTGCTGAGGTTTCTTCTGGGCCTGTATGACATGCCTGTAATTTTGAGGTGACAATGAGCAATGCCCTCCTCCTCCACATAAATATGGGCTTTCAGGGCTACAGCCTTGGCTTTCTCATCTGGACAAGCTCTGTCTGCTACCTTAGCCAGGGTCTTGGTTTTGACCATCCCTCCGCAGTCTCTGACCTCGGTCTGTCTCCAGAACTCCAGATTGGCTTCTTTATCTTCCTGTTTGGATGCAGCTGAAGATCCCTCAGGCACTTCAAAGTCAGTGTGCCATTTACAAGAGACACACTTTAGATCCAAAGCCACCGAAAGGTTGAAAGATTTCATATCTGGAAGCGATTTGGCATCTCCAAGGACATTTGGCATCCCCATACCTCTGGGATGAGATAGATGAGGAGGAGTCAGTGATGATGCTTCATGTTACTAGAGTTAAGTGGGAAGGTAGAAGTGGTGGTGTCATGGGGGTATGATGGTGACTTAGAAGAGGAAAATGGAGTTGTGTTGATGAGTTCTTTTTGGTTACAAATCACAAAGACTTAAATTAGCTTAAACATACACACACACACATTCCACACCCCCCCACACACACACCAAAGGAAAAAAAACTTTCTAATTTTGTTGGCTTAAGGAACTAGGAAGTCCAAAGAGGTAGTTTCAGGAAGAGCTGGATCCAGGTATTCAAACAGTGTTGTCATAGACTGGGTTACCTCATCAAGAAGGCTGAGACAAAGGCTTGTGTGAGGGTAGTTTTGGGTGCAGCATGGGAAAGGGAATGCAGGAGACCTAAGAGAAGGATGCAAACATGAGTTGGGTGGCACCATGGGAAACTGGAGCTCAATGCCATATGGGATCTTCAGGAGAGCCTTATGGAACCCATCTTAGGACTGCCCTTCTTGGAGACAAAGGGGGAAGCATTTACCCACCAGCTCTGTCCCTCATTCATCAAGTGTGGCCCCCTGGGTATTGACATCCTTCATATGGATGGGTTGCATAGGTGAGTGCTGAGCCAGTTCCACAGGTGTCTTACAAGAGAGAAGCCACAGAATAGAAAGTGAACTCATTGCAGTCTCAGAGGAGTCTCAGGGTAGAAAACACTGTCAGATTGCGCCTGCATGAGGCTGGTCAAAGCCTACATGGAACTGGTGTCAGTAGCAGTGGGTGAGTCAGGACAGAGACCAAGAGGATTTGAAGTGGCCCTTAGGTGTCTTATCTGTAAACAGCAGGTCTCTATTTTCTTGTCTCTTGTTCTATCTCTTGATTTTGCTTGCCTCGACCTGATTCTTAGACAGGTATATCCACGTGGTGACAAGACATCCCCCAAAAGCTCCAAGCTTTTATGGTCCTTAGAGTTAATTACTGCAGAGAAAGAGACCTTGGTCACTCCATGCCCAATGTTCAAAATTGATTTGGATTGACCTACCCTGGGGTATGTGCTCAGTCTGTGACCAGGAAAGCAAGGGATCTTGACTCCTTGCCCTGTTAGAATGATATGGAGTTGGGAGTGGGGCTGTTTCCCAATGGAAGGGTGGCTGGCCATGGCAGACATGAAGATGTGATGCTCATATCCTTTCTCAAGCTTCAAGAAAAGTCTTGCTGCTAAGCTTTGAGGAGTGTATTTGGCTGACTCTATTAGCTTTAGAGCCAAGGACATGGACTTCTTAGAGCAGTCCCTGACCAAGGACTGAGCAAGGCAATAAAGGCTTGTGGGACTCCTCTAAGAGCAGTCTTTACTCTAGAGCTCCCTGTTGGGTTGATGGAGAAGTTCCCAGGTCCGTATCACAATCTGGAAGCTTGCTCTGCCCAGTTCTTCTTTTTTAGGTGTTACTCTCCAACACGTGTTGCATTCCTAACTCCATCTCTGTGTGTGCTTCTTGGAGAACCCAGCTGACACATGGGCAGGTGAAGAAATAACCAATGTTCTCTCAAGGGATAAGAGAACTTGGAAGATGAAGGAAGGGAGAAGGAATGAGAAAATCCGGTTTTGAGTGGGTACAGCAAAAGGCTTCCAATACCCTCTTCCTTGGCACTTCTCTTCAGAACCACTTCCAAAGGTGGCCTATGTATAGCACTGAAAGTGGCCCTGGAAATAAAAGGCAGACCTGGCACTTGAAATCTATGTCTTCAGGTTTTGATGTCATACCAACTTCAGGGCCTGCACTATGCTATTATAAGACAGTGGGCTGCCTAAAGACAGGGAGATAAATACAGACGGTACATGCTCTCCAGGCAAGCCATGTGTGGGCAAGGCTTCTCCTCCTTGCAGAGGCATTGACTCTGCATAGAACCTCATGTAGAACCACCTGGATTCCAAAAACCACTTTCCATATGAGTTGCCTTCTGCCAACAGGCACATGAGGGAAGAGAACGGAGCTCCTTTGTGTGTAGGTTGGCCCTGCTAAGTTGCTGAAATCCAAGGTCTGAGGAAGGGTCCCATACTAGTTGCCTTCTGCCAACAGGCACATGAGGGAAGAGAACGGAGCTCCTTTGTGTGTAGGCTGGCCCTGCTAAGTCGCTGAAACCCAAGGTCTGAGGAAGGGTCAAGAAACATGTTAACCTAGACTCAAGTGTTCTCATTTCTCTGAGCTACTCTGTCTAATGTGTCTCCAAACACCTGGTTTGTGAATCATTGGCCTTGGGTTTACAAATTGGAGTGAATTTTATAGGAAGGTGGCACATAAAATTATAGGTCTATAAATGGCCATAGTAAGCCATCCAAGTAAAAGGCTTAAATTCCAAGTCATATGGTATGAAGAAAGCGAGCTGAAATTGCTGTTATTTTCACTGGCAGGAAAACAAAAATGCACAAAATCCTTATTCTTCTGAGTGTACAGGAATCAGAATTCATTCCCATAGTGACTTCTTAAGCCCTACATACAAGGGAGCAAAATAGAAGTTCTAGTTCACCAATCTGACTTCAGATCTCTGAGATTTTATGTGAATACAAATAATGGTTTTCTGTGGTAGCTTCACAGTATGCATCTGGCTGTGTCATAAAATTTTTCTTGTGGTCCTAAGGGAGAAATTTAAGGCAAACACAATTAGGATCATTTTTGTAGCTGGACAAATTTAACAAGCAAAGGGTTATGCAATTGCTACTTTGTAGTTTAAGGAATTGTGTTCTTTTTGTGCCCATTCCTGCTAAATCACAAATGACAACAAAGGTGAATGACTTTAGTTTATATAAGTTGTATTGATCTTGGTAAGATCCAGCATTATACCAGCATCATCTTAGAGAAGCAAGTCTGGAAAGTGATGATCAACTGTTCAATTACGTTATATTCTTTCTAAAGCAAGGTGATTTTTTTTTAAAAAATATTTTTGTTCTGGGGTACATGTGCAGGACATACAGGTTTATTACATAGGTAAATGTGTGCCATGGTGGTTTGCTGCACCTATCAACCCATCACGTAGGTATTAAACCCAGCATGCTTTCCCTCTCCCCTACCCTACCCCCTAACTGGCCCCAGTGTGTGTTATTCCCCTCCCTGTGTCTATGTGTTTTCATTGTTCAGCCCCCACTTATACGTCAATATCCCTTCACTTTAAAAACTCTCAATAAACTAGGTATTGAAGGAAAATACCTCAAAATAATAAGGGCCATTCATGACAAACCCACAGCCAATATCATACTGAATGGGCAAAAGCTGGAAGCATTCCCCTTGAAAACCAGCACAAGACAAGGATGCCCTCTCTTACCACTCCTGTTCAACATGGTATTGGAAGTTCTGTCCAGGGCAATCAAGCAAGAGAAAGAAATAAAAAGTATTCAAATAGAAAGTGAGGAAGTCAAATTGTCTTTGTTTGCAGACAACATGATCCTCTATCTAGAAACCCCCATCGTCTCAGCCCAAAAGCTTGTTAAACTGATAAGCAATGTCAGCAAAGTCTCAGGATACAAAATCAACGTGTAGAAGTCATAAGCATTCCTATACACCAACAATAGGCAAGCAGAGAGCCAAATCATTAATGTATTTATTTTGTTAGAAGTAGAAAGAATTTCCCCTTGGCTGCGAGAGAGTGCAGGTGCATTCAGGGAAGAAATCTTTACTGGTGCAGTCAGAGGGACAGGAGAGTTGAGATGTGGTGAACTGACTGTTCAGGCAGTGGAGGAGGTGTTGCCAGGTTTTGGGTTTTCAAGAACAGAAAGTCAAGTTGAATGATCTCATCAGACATGTTGGGCTGTGGGGAATTGACTCAAGCTAGTCAAACACCTGAAAGACTAAGAGATAACACAAGACACAAATGCAAGCACTACCTTACATGGTTGGGGTATTTGTACCAACCACCCTGAAGCTTTCTGTCCTGGTGTCCAGGTATCCAAGGAGTGGGCTTAGAAATGAAAAGACTGGGTGGATAGCAAGAAATTAGAATTGAGGCTGGTGGATGGTCCCAAGGGCCACTCTGTTCAGGTCATGGTGACGCTGGTAAATCATACAACTCTCTTAATAGTATTTATCTTTAAGGAATAAGAATTTTCATGTTCGTCAGATTCAGCATCTGCCTCTTTCCTGGATAAACATTTTCCTGGTCTTCAGATAGATTAGCATATCCCACATATTAAAAATAGCCTTTAAAAAAAAGAAATAATGTAACACCATGGAATAGTTTATAATCACTTTCCAGACCTACTTCTGTAGAATAACATTGGTGTAATTCTGGATTTTACCAAGATCAGGGATAACTTACTCTCCTTGATAGTCTTGACTATCTCATTGGTTCCTGAAAGTTTTGGGATGGACTTTCAAAATACCAAGAGATAGGCAAACAAGAGGAGTTTTTCTATAGTTTATTCTATTTTTCCTATGAGATAGTATCAAGTAATAATCACATATGAACGAAAGTGGGTTTTTAAGTTCTCTATTGCTGAGATTTTTCTTTATCTTTCAAATGTTGGAGCTGGGGGTTCCAATTCCAAGATGAGGGTGCAGGCAAGTGGAGGTGTGCCGGTAGCCAAACATGGCTGGCACATGGCTTTGTTTCACCTGAGGCAGAAATGATGGCAATTGGTGATATCTGCTGTACTTTGCTCTCACCATGGGAATCACTGAAGAACATGCTTTCTCTCCCTTTTCTCTAATAACATCATTAACATAGCAAGTTATAATTTGGGAATAGGGGAAGCTTTATCTCAATTTATTACTTCCATTTCTAGTTTTTTTCCTTTCTGCAGCATATCTAAATTATATTTTGAGTTGAAACAAGGGTCTTGTAGCACCTTGCAATAATACCAAAAGTGTAAGTTTAGGAATCCTTTCTTTGAGACAAGGAAAAATGGACACACTGTCAGTGACCTAGAGCCCCATGCCTGTTAATCTCTAGGTTAGCCAATGATTTTCCAGAGCAATTCATTGTTCATGGAGTTCTGGATATCTCCCAGACTCTTTTGTCACCCATTTACACACACGCTCCTGACTTCCTAGTTCCATTCATGATATGTGAATGCTGTCTGTTTAATTTTCTGGAAGTAGTCTTATTTCCTTTATAAGGCAAAAATGGTTAATATTCATCAAGTTTATAATGTGTTCCCCGAAATCTCCCAGCTTCCTTTGAAGTTAAGGGGAGGTCATCTGACAACTTCTACTGAATGAATTGTGTGAAGAAATGGCATATGTTATGTATGAGCCAAAGAAGTGTAGAACTGATGTGCCTCTTCCATCTTTCTTTTTCAACCATAGCAACCTGGGAATTCACATATTGAGATGGCAGCATCACCAGATGGAGGATGTTTGGATCCCTGAGTCATCAGATGGAGGCAAGCTCTAGCCAACTTGCATTGGAGTTCATGTAAGTGAGAAATAAACTTATGTTGTGCTAAGCCTTTGAGATTTTTGTTTCAGCAGCATAGCCAATTTTATGGTAACTGAACCTTATTTCCACATTTCTATAAAAATACAGTCTTCTCTATGAACTGATTACAGATATAAAAGATTTGGAAATTTCAGATTCAAATATCTGAAGTATGAGAATAGGCTAGGTGGAGAAACATTCTGGCCAGCTTCCTTAGGGCCTCAAAATAAACAAATAAGCAAAAACAAAACCAAATACAACCCAAGTTTTCTGTTCAAATAATCTCCTCTCCAAACTACTCAGGATCCCAGAAGTTATATGGTTTGTCAGTGCAGAACTGAAGAATACCATTGCACTATCTCTTCGGGAATATTAAGTTACTTACAAGATGGGTCAGAGTTGGCTTGAAGGTGTTGAAGAGTGTCCTTGCTGGGATAGGGGTGGAGGGCTCTATGGAAAATTGTGCATTCACCAGAGTTTTCTATATTCCTGTCTTTTATCTTCCGGCATTTGTTCTGTAGGTACTGGGCTAGAGTTGATTATCTTATAGGCAGACTATGCACACACACATACACACACACACACACACACACACACACACACACACACACATGCACTTCATTCTAAGGGGAATTAAATATTTTGAAAAAACAAACCAATTAGTCATGAGAAAAATCAGGACATTGTCGGACTTTCTTATAATTTGGGGATAGGGCTTAGTATTGTTTTTATTTAGGTTGACATTAAGAAAGTGGGTTAGATGTGGATGAAATTTCTGTAACATCTTTCAGAGCTTAAGGACTTTAAAGCTCTTCATAGGACCCTGCTCAGATATTTCTTCAGAATTGTATCTTGTATCCAATTATTCTCAAATGGCTGCTAATAAGCATTAAATACAAATTAAGCATTGTTTAGAAATAACAGAGGGCATTTACATTTTAGAAAGGTAGGGATGGGTGGGTAAGAGTTTGTGGCAGAGTCTAACTAGTTGATTACCAAACTGGTTTTATTTTTTTCTCTGACATACAACTTGACTGTATTTCCCAGAATTCCTTACAGTTAAGTAGAGAATGTGTTGTAAACCATCTACAGGCCTGGTCCATCAATAGTCTCCATGTGATTCTCCCTATCTTTCTCTTTCCTTGAGGGATGATCTAATGCAGAGCATCTAGTGGAGGAGGCCCCAGGGATTTAGAGTCATGTAGATGGGAGGAGCCTGGGTCTTTGAATGACTGTGTGGAGCAGAGCCTACCTGATAGCCTGCATTGAACTGATATGTACGAGAAAAAAACCACTGAGAGTTGGGAGTTGTTTGCTGCAGTGATTAAACTACCCTAATACAACCCTCTTAGCTAATCATAGTTTATTCTTTCCTAAGAAATGTGTACTATATGAAGCAGTTTTTTAGGTGCCCTAAACACCTCTGCTAAAGCTCCAGGGTTTGAGGGTTACCACAGAGGGTTATCTGTGGAGAATTTCCAGATGTGTCGTTCCAAAAATAGTATTGATTATTCCTCTTTCCTGACAACATCATGACAAATTTTTAGCTCTCTCACGTAACATGTCACACAATATTTAAATTATTGTTAGTGGTGTAACTTGACAACCTTACACAGAAAGGGGGATTTAGTTCATACTAGGAAGTGGTCTCCAAAGATGGCCACCATAAATTCTCTTCCAATCATGTGCATGTAGCTCCACGAACCAAGGAGCAGAGTCCATTTCCTCTTCCTGGAATCTAGACTGGCCTAGTGACTTGCTTTGACCAACAGAATATGAAGAATATGGCATTCTGGGACTTCTGAGCACAAACCTTAAGTGGAGTGGCCGCTTTGACATCATCCCTCCACAGACAGCTGCCATTTAAGAATTCTGACTGTCCTGAGACTACCACACTGTGAGAAAGCCCAAACCAACCACATGGAGTGCCCACATGGGGAAGCACTTAGGCACCAGATGTGAGTAAAACCTTCCTTTTTTTTTGAGACAGAGTCTTGTTCTGTTGCCCAGGCTGGAGTGCAGTGGTGTAATCTTGGCTCACTGCAACCTCCATCTCCTGGGTTCAAGCAATTCTCTGGCCCCAGCCTCCTGAGCAGTAGGGATTATAGGCATGTGCCACCACGCCTAGCTAATTTTTGTATTTTTAGTAGAGACAGGGTTTCACCACCTTGGACAGGCTGGTCTCAAACTCCTGACCTCAAATGATCCACCCACTTCAGCCTTTCAAAGTGCTGGGATTACAGGCATGAGCCACCTGAATGAAGCAAGCGGCCATGAGTGAAGCTTTCTTGAACTTTCTCACCCAACCTAGATGCCAGCTGAATACAGCTGAGTGGGCAGCTCCAACCAAGGCAAAATAGACCAGAAGAACCATCCACCTGAATCAACTCACAGGATCATGAGAAAAAATAAATTGTTGCTAGTTCAAGCCACTGCGTTTTGGAGTGGTTTGTTGTATAGCAACAGATAACTGAAACAGGAGGGATTCTAGGTGTGAAGTTTTGACTGATTAGGAAAAGAATTGTGAAGTCTCCCTTGGGATTGTTCATTGTTGTCTTTTAAGTCATGAAGGCAGAAACATGACTTTCAAAGAGGTCTCAGAAAGGCCATTGTGCTCAGAGGACTGCAGTGGCCACTTTCCCATGCATATGCTTGAGACCAGGCGAATATTTGTTAAACAAAAGTGTTTTTTTTTTTTTGTTTTAGATGGTGTCTTGCTCTGTTACCCAAGCTGGAGTGCAATGGTACAATCTCTGCTTACTGCAACCTCTGCCTCCCGGGTTCAAGCAATTCTCCTGCCTCAGCTTCCTGAGTAGCTAGGACTACAGGCATGTGCCACCACCCCTGGCTAATTCTTGTATTTTTAGTAGAGATGATGTTTCACCATGTTGGTCAGGTGATCCAACAAAAGTTTTTTGAGTGGAGATGATTATTCACTTACCTCTCATTTTCTATCCTAGGCCATGAGCTCTTTTAGGGGAGTGATCATACATTGCCTGGGCACAGAACAGTGCCTCAATAAGGGAGCAGGCTTTAAAGGTTTGTTGACTAAGTTAATGCTGGACATGGTGGGAGAGACCTTCTCCTTTGAGGGAATGAGTAAGCCATGAGAAGCCCTTGCCTTACCCCAAATGTCTCACCTAAAGGTCACCTAAATGTCTCACCTAAAGGAAGTAGCTAGATGAAGAAAGCTTTGGTGCACCTTGAGAGTAGCAGTAAATCAATAAATGTACCACTATGCAATGCAAAAGGGAATTCAGCTGCCACTCAATAGAAAGAGAAAGAAATGCCTTATCATTAGACCAGAAACCATTATCTGAGAATAAAAATCAATCAAATAGCATTTGAAACACTCTTTGTATTGCTCTTAGAAAGTGTTCTTTTCTTGAGAAATGATTTAGCACTCACTATCGACAAGATGATAACCCCTGAGAACAATAGCAGAGATGGCTCTGCACTAAGAAAAGAAAATGTGAAATGGAGCATACCTGGACAGAAATAAACCCGGTGGAGATAAAATATGCAAGGGCTGTTACTTATCTGTTTTGGCCCACATTCAGGGTATAGCTATTTTGATGTCATTATCCAGGTAGAGATAATTCATAAATCAAGTTATGACCATAGCCAGAGGAGTTCTTTAACTTGGAACTTTGTGAAAATAAAAGGATCAGCTGAGAAGAGATGAATCGTGCTTTGGAAAGAAAACTATATCCATTTAAATGTTAAGTTGAATAAACCTTTACCACAAACTTTAAAGAATATACTGCAGGGTTTTGTTGTAACTTCCAGTTACTCCTTTTTAAGTAGCTGATAAAAACTTTTAGCTTGTTTGATCTAGAGACCCAGGGTGTTGAATTCAGGGTTTGCTTATCATCCATCCATCCACCCATTCATCCATCTATCCATCCATCCACCTGTCTCCCATCTATCTATCCATCCATCTGTTCATTTATATGAACATTTGCTATTTTCCTGGTGCTGTGTGTGTTGTGCCATTGGTGATATTAACAAGCTGGTAATACAAACAGAGTGTAACAAATGGTTTTCATATGGGAACGCACCGTAGCATTACTTTGCTACTCTTCTGACTGAACTCCAAACTCTTTTTGACCCATTTCATTTCATACCAGGCATGGATACTTTCTTGTCTGAAGACCCAGTCTATCCTTTATAGAATCCTTTTTTTTTATTTTGCAATTGCCCAAACTTTGCTTGAAGCACAAAACATTTAACACTGTGTTGTTAAGGGTGTTCGAGCTCTCTGACAGGCTCGAATACTGGAAGCTTGTTTTGCTCCCTAATTTGATATAACCTGATGTTGAATGAGACATTTCTTGTTTCCCATTTCAACTGAGGCCTCAACACTGAGAATATGTGGCAAGTCTCCACATTCTAGGGAGAAGGGTTGTGTTAGGCCATTTGTGCTACCATAAAGAAATACCTGAGACTGGGTAATTTATAAAGAAAAGAGATTTAATTGGCTCACGGTCCTGTGAGCTGTACAGAAAGCATGGCACCAGCATCTGCTGGGCTTCTGATGAGGCCTCAGGGAACTTTTACTCATCGTGTGTCACATGGCGTTCGAGGAAACAAGAGATAGAGAGAAGGAGGAGCCAGGCTCCCTTAAACAATCAGCTCTTAACGTGAATTGAGCAAGAATTCACTCATCACCAAGGGGATGGCACTAAGCCACTCATGTAGGACCCACCCCCATGACCCAAACACCTCCCACCAAGCCCCACCTCCAACATTAGAGAGTCAGAGAGGACAAGCATCTAAACCATATTGGGGTAGATCACGTATGTAGGATAAAGTCAGAAATTATGTTTGTCCAGGGGCCTTTAGCCTATCACTCACCTCAAAGGTGTGTGAGGGCAGCTGAGGGTTGATTGAAGAAACTCGAGGCTGTATAGAAAGTGTCAGTAGAAACACATTATCCAGTTATAGCCACAAGACCAGAGGAGAGCTTAGAGTGAAACTCCATAGAAAATCTGGGCAAATGACCCTCAGAGTTTGGAGGACACAGAGACTGCTGTCTGCCACCTGCCTGGACATGTCTAAAGTCTAGAGGCTGGCAACTTCTGTGAGGACAAAGAGGATAAAGAAGGTTGCCATAGGGGCAGCTTGAGGTTTGAACGTTCATTCTGGCAAAGAGGCAGACTTCCAAGGGATAGACTGGGTGCTCAAGAAGGGATCCCTCTCAAGAATACTGCTTGTGGTCCGGTGTGGTGGCTCATGCCTGTAATCCCAGCACTTTGGGAGGCCGAAGTGGGCAAATCACTGGAGGTCAGGAGTTTGAGACCAGCCTGGACAACATTGTGAAACCCCATCTCTACTAAAAATACAAAAATCAGCTGGGGGTGGTGGGGCACGCCTCTGTAGTCCCACCTACTCGAAAGGCTGAGGCAGGAGAATTGCTTGAACCCGGCAGGCGGAGGTTGCAATGAACTGAGATTGTGCCACTGCACTCCAGCCTGGTCAACAGAGAATCTGTCTCAAAAAAAAAAATATACTGCTTACTGCTTGCCTGGGAGAGATGGTCTGTAGAGAGAAACTGCAAGGGAAAATAACCAGGAATACAGGTGACAGGTGGCCTCTGAAGACTGCATTCTTGCAGTAGGGGAGACAGAAGTGGGAAGTTCCCAAAGACTGGTGGGGGTTATGGTCTGAATGTGTCCCCCACAATTTATATGTTGAAACTTAGTCACCAATGCAATAGTATTAAGAGGTGGGGCCTTTAGGGGGTGATTAAGTTATGAGCATGGAGACCTCACAGATGAGATTAGCTTCCTATAGGCTTCCTATCCTGAGCCAGATGCATGCTTTGAGACAGTGGGCATCTTAGAGTTAGAGGAAGGTAGTTTTGCTTTTAGGCTATACTGGGCTCCTGGTCTGCAGATTCTTGGTGGAAACACATAAAGTTGTTTTTTAACTTGGACCTTACCAAATGCAGCTCATTCAGTATATTGGGCATATTAGTCTTTGTCTTAATTTGAGTGCTCTGCTGGCCTCTGTCCTCTGGGTTCTTCGCTGCAATTAGTATTTAATGTGGAGTAGGGATGGGAGATGTATGCTAAGTTCCTTTCATTGGAGAGAGTGGGCCAAATTCTGAGTTAAAAATGGATTTAATTATTGGGTATCATGACATATCCTCTGGCATCCTTCAGTATCCTTTTCTGAGCAAGATAGGTGACAGGTTGCTTTCCTTTAGCCATTTCGTGGCCAACATTTAGGAGGCTTCATGGCCTTCAAGAAAGGCCAAGATATCTGATATCTTAGAAATTGAAAGATTTAGAGAAAACTGGATTATGTATGGAATCTCATAGTGGAAATCAGGGCAAATAATGATAAAGACTCAAGCTAAGGTTGTGGTAGGGTGGAAAAATAATTGGGAATGGATTTGGGGAGGCAGCCTCCCATTTCACTTAGTGCCAGTGCTATCCATCTATTGACCAAACCTCTGTCCTTGGAACCATCCTGAACTATTAATATTTCCATATAACTTCATATTCTATTGTGTCAAAAAGATTTGATTTACTCCTGAAATGCTTCTCAAATCTTCCTCCTTATTTCCAGTTTCCACTATTTCTGATGAACTTCACTAGTGTTTGCCATTCCTTTCCAAATAGTCTCCTAACTGGGCACTCTGCTTCTTGCCTCTTTCTTCAGGCTTCACTCTGCATTGAAGCTAGAGTAATCCTTCTAAGAATCCAAAACATCAGAGCTGAAGATTGTGGCCTGAGCAAAAGTATTTGTGCCCACTGTATTAGGCAGAATGCCTCCCTCCCCCCATACTCATGCTCTAATCCCTGAAACCTGTGAGTATATTGCATTACATGCCAAAAGAGACTTTGCAGACATAATTGAGGTTATGGAACTTAAATTAGGGAGATTATTCCATATTATCCAGGTGAATCCAATCTAATCAAATGAGTCCTTAAAAGCAGAGAACTGTCCTAGGCTAGACAGAGGTGGGAAATGTGGCAGAAGAAGAAATAGGAGAGATTCAAAGCTTAAGAGGGACTTAGGGTTGCAGGAGGGGGCCACAAGGAAAGCACTAGAAGGAATGTGGGTAACCTCTGGGAGTTAAAACAGGACCCCAAGCCAACAGCCCACAAGGAAATGGGGACCTTTGTCCTACAGACAAAACGACCTGAATTTGGCTAACAACCTGAATAAGCTCAGAAGCAGATTCACCCTCACAGTCTTCAGAAAGGAATGAAGCCGTGCCACACCTTGACTTTGGTCTTGTGAGACTGTAAGCTGAAGACCTGTTGGGTTACGTTGTGCCAAAACTTCTGACACGAAGAACTACTAGAAGGTAATAAATTCATGAAATTATAAGCCACTAAATTTGTGGCTATTTGTTACAGCAGTAATAGAAAGCTAATACACCTACTCATTTCAACCAAAGGGGATAAACAAAGAAGGATTGGGAGGTTGGGGAGTGCATATCAAAGAAGGAACTATTTCACCAAATATCTAGGAGCTCTAAAGCAGAACCTGCAAAGCCAGTTGGCAGACAAAAGGGAACATCCCAGACTGTCCTATCAAAGTTGCAATGGAGGTGGGAGTCAAATTGTGTCTTACAAACCTAAAGAGACTTTGGGGTTCAAGCACGCAGGTAAAATAGAGTGAGAGCAGGAGATGAGATTCAAATAAAGGGGACTCATTGAAGCAGAACCCTCTCACCTTCACTTGGGGAAGCAGCCTGGTTAGTACTTACATCTGGGTACAACAATGAAAATTCTCTAAAGAAAGTGAGCACACCATCTCACAATATCTACAGCTCATCCAGTGGGTGTTCATGCCTGGATCATTACAAGGGGCATCACAAGTGGAGTCCAGCAGGTAGGGGAGAGTGTAATTGGGCAAAATGTTCATCTTCCAGAGTAGGGTGTTAATATCTATCCCATCTAGTTGATAAGACAATGGAGGATGAGCTTGTACTCATTTCCCTGTAGCCCTTCAACCTCCACCTTAGCCCAGGAGCTTAGTGCTGTTCTCAGTTGGAATGTCACCTTTCTGACATTTTTCGATGAGCTATTATTTAGAGCTTTGGTGAGAAATAACAGAACAACTGAAAAGAAGAGATCACCTCCAGGGGTGAGACTGAGGTAGGGGTGGGTAGCAGCAGGGCTAAAGACACTGCTTTTCATTTCATAAGTCCTTACTATTTGACTTGTCATCATTTAAAATTATTACATTAATGAAAAAGATCAAGTTATTTATAATAAAGAACTACAGAGCTTGTCTGAAGCATTTTTGTTTTAAAAACCTGACAGTCCTCACCACCAATCCTGGGAGTTTCAGTCTCATGGGTCTGTTACCACGGTGCAGAGTGATTTTCTGTTTTCTTTGCTTAAGAAAACCAAATGGAGTTCTTATAGGCCAGGTCAACTGTTATCACCCCTATGAAGCCCTCCATGACCCTTGGCACTTAATTAGACTTGTTCACATAGTACATAGTTTCCACATTTGCATGTACATTTCTATTGCTATTTTGTGAGTTTCTTGAAATATGTAGCAGTATCTATTTCATAGTTGAATCCCCATTCTCTAATGCAGTGCTGGGTGTTAGGAGAGGCACAATAATCCTTTGCAAACAAGTAATTGAATATTGCCCTTTGTGACTTTTTCTATCTTATTTTATTTTAATCACAATTTTACCTCCATCTGATCCTCACATTTAAACTCTGGTCTCTCTTGATCTGAGGGGGCTTTGAAGTTCATTTTAACCAGATTTCGCCTAAGGAAATATATTTCAGCAATGGAGGACTCCATTATCCCATGTGACTTGCCCCAGGCCCCTAATCCCTCTGGAGACAGTGCTAGTTCTTCGTGAACACAAACAAGGAAATTTAATGCACATTCAACCAGAAGGTTTCTCAACCTTTGTCCTTTTACTTGCCAAAATAACAGAGCATTTACTATAGGAAATAAAATTTAATAAGCTTGCAAAATTAAAAAATAGGTTATGACTTGTGCTAACATCTTCATTTCCATATAAGATGGAAAATTAATAAATGCACAAATTCAATTTTTCATTCTTTTACCTCACAAAAGTGTTGAGGCAGCCTGCAAGAAATGAAAACTCTCTCTGAGACATTATGCTGACCAGTGTGAAAGAACAAGGACTTAGCAATAGAGAATCATTCACCACGAGCTTTATTCCAGTTGTTTGTTCTCATCGTGTATTTCAAATGTGCCTCCATGTTCAAAAATTTAATTCACTCATAATTTTTCTGAACTCTACTTATTGCATAAAGTGAGACACACCTGTAGACAGTAAAAAGGGAAACAGACTCTCTTCAGCTGACTAGGCAATCAAAAACATGTTCAATGGAAACCAGAAGAAAGAAAAAAACCTGCTTGCTTTCTGGGTGGGAAAATAATGAGTCATCATATGCTTGTGATAAATAGAATTATCAATTCATAAATTCCAAGTAATAGGTTTTCACTTGTCAGGGACTAATGACCCATTCTTTTACTTATGGGAAATAGCGCTATCCAGTTCCTAGTATGCGCAGCTGCCAAGTTAGATGTCGGCAACTGCTTGTCTCTGACCACCTCTAATGAATGAGTTCTGCTTATTTTGATGCTGCTTCCAAATGGAAGGAATAGTAACACCTTATACCAACAGCTGTGGAGGTCGATGTCTTCTCTTTCAAGGGAGGAATGGGCTCCAAATACATTCTGTTTTTGGCAAAATTTGTTCATGACAAGCTGCCAGTAGCCTGATAAGACTGCCTGACCTCAAAATAGAAAAGGTCATCACAGCCTGGGTATCCCAAAGCTGAGCTAGACACAGCCTTTCACAATTAGAAAGGTCTTTTTCTCTCTCCATTCTCTCTATAGGATATGAACGATGTCCCAGGTCACTGTTTGTTTGAGGCCTCGGCTTCAGAGATGAAAATACTTAATGGTTTTGAGTCCACTGATTACTCATCCAAGGAGTTTATTTCAGCCCTTAGAATACATGAAACTTTGTCATACAAACCGATTTCCTCATTTTCTTTGCCTATATTTTCCATAAGGAATGAATCATCAAACACACAAATGTGATATCATAAAATTCATGCACCTTAAAAAAGAAAGAAATCTATGTACATAGATTCTTAGCTAATACTTGTTACAAGTAACTTTCTTTGTGACTATATAACCTACAAGCTCATTCTTTCACTCTTTCTGTGCTGATTAATGTTTTCAGCTCATGAACCATGTGAATTTCCTCTATCTCCTGTTCCTGTATATTAACATCGCCATGCAGATATTGAACATGCTGGCTCCAGGTTTCATCTCCAGCCTGGAACTTCCATTACACTAAGTCCTCACTTAACGTTGTCGAAAGGTTCTTGGAAAGTGCGAGTTTACGCAAAATGACATACAACAGGAGGTCCTTGAATAAAGTTGTTTTCTTCAATATTGGTTACTTATAACATTGATGAGAAAAAAATTTGGTTTCATTGTACTAACCTGGTGTGGTAATTGGTGTGCCAGCTATGTCTCTTAGACAAACATAGACCTGGAAAGTCTTTATTTAGAAGGCTGGATAGGACTTAAAGGGTGGAATCTAGAGAGGTGGTGGGCAGGGGTGAACTGGCAGGAGACCAGAGTTCTAAATCTTACCCTAGTAATTGCCAAATTTGTGACCTTGGACAACTCAAAACAACCTGGCCTCTACTTCTTCCTCAATAAAGGAAAAGGATTGGCTCAGTGTTCCCAATGAGCTCATCAATTCTATGATTCTGGTCTCTAGACCTGCACTTATCTATAGTCACCCAAACTAGAGGGTCTACTTCTCTGGAACTGTGTAGTTGTGACTCACGACTACTGCCTCTGTTTTTGTTTGTTTGTTTTGTTTTGTCTTTTGAGACAGGGTCTCACTCTGTCACTTAGGCTGGAGTGCAGTGGTGTGATCATGGCTCACTACATCCTCAACTTCCCGGGCTCGAGTGATCTTCCCACCTCATCCTCTTGAGTAGCTGGGACTACAGGCATGCACTACCATGCCTAGCTAACTTATTTTTTTAAATAGACATGAGGTTTTGCCATGTTCCCCAGGCTGGCCTCAAAGTCTTGGGCTTAAGCGATCCTCCTGCCTTGGCCTCCCAAGGTGTTGGGATTATAGGTATGAGCCTTCATACCAGGCTATTTGCTGCCTCTTATTTATTTCACAAAATTAGTCATTTCTAATGAACTTTAGATTTGTGCTACATCTCTATACCATCTCTATTTTTATTTTCTATATACTTTTCTTCTAATCGACTCATTTTTTTAAAACTTAATATTGAATCATTTCATTACATTAAAGGGATACATGGGTTAGTATTTATGGTAGCAGAAATAACTATAGCAAAAAAAAAAAAAAAAAAAAAAAAACAAACTTTAAATGGGGGGGGTAACCCCGAATTATTGGTGCAAAGGCGCAGGACAATATACCCGCGAGTCTGTGTGTTAGC